>JAZHYW010024535.1:0-45569 GCA_037355805.1 Ixodes ricinus | reverse complement strand
ACCATGCTCTGCAGCGCCGTGGTTCCCGTCGTCCTTCGCGTACGTGATGACCGTTCGGGGACAGCAAAGTTAAGAACGCCTGAACCAAGTAAACAACAAAGAGGCGCCCTATAAATGCAGACGACGGAGTCGGCCGGACGGCGACGAGAGGGCCTTAATCGGAAACAGAACACAGAACACCTGCGCGGTAGCTCAAGTGGCGTTGTGGGCCGCAATCTATCAACAGATGACGAAACCGAGTGCCTGGGACCGGCGAGCAGACATCGCATCTATCCGATAATTTGTTTTTAGACGTTTATGTTTGAATGTGAAGGAGGGTACGTAGAATCGGGTGGTAGTTGCGATTTCTAAGCAATAAATGTGGTCGTCTTTTGAAAATAACGTCAGATCCGACCGTCATTCTGCGTAATCGATTTCGTCCGACGTATCTTTAGACCACTTTCCCGAGACGTCTCAGTAAGTCACGTTACGACCCACAGTGACCTTCTCCACCGCGGCTACGTCCGACGTATCTTTAGACTCCCGACTCCGCGTACGTTTGACGTCTCCCGTTCTGCGTACGTCCGACATTTCTTTAGGCTCCGGGTCCCGGATACGTCCGACGTACCTTTGGACGTTTTGTTCCGGATACTTACGACGTACCTTTAGACACAGGGTTTCTCTTTAACAGTCTTTGTTGACGTTACATTTACTAGTGAGAATACGCGTCTGTTGCAGACTTTAAAAGCCGTTGGTACTGCATAGGCAAATGTCAATGCTGCATGGACGAAGGTCAAGAATTATGAGTCTGAAGTGTGTCATTTCAGATAACCATGATTTTTTTATATTTTAGTTTTGTACCGAGTTTTATTCTAATAATCTACAATAAACGTCACCATAAATCTCAACAACTGTTATTCTCTCTTGATTTCACCTGTGGCCAGTGAAAAGTTGGAACTTTTAGGGCACCTTTTGTTTTCCTTACATATGTTGCCCTATACCTCTATACTTCATATTGACTAAACAGCTCTTCAAGCACAATCAAAGCCAACAATTTTTCAATAGAGGTATAGCACAAGAAGAGAAGGCGTATTGTTCCAAGCCTGTTTCAGGCAGTATTTAAGATTAAAAAAATGCAAAAGTTATTTATTGCCTTTTTGAAGCATCAAATAATAAATAAAAATCATCAAGAAAAGAACTTTGTGAAATAGTTTTTTTTTAAACCGTTCTTTTAATGAGAGAATTTTCGGGAAGCACGGTGTTAGAGGATAATTACATAAATGACGACAGGCTGACACATATCTCCATCCCCGTCATGTGGGACCCCGCTCACTCGTCACTAATTGCTCATGTTGAATCCACTCAAAACCGCTCAGCTCGTTTTATATTGACAAACTATCATCGCACTGCCAGCGTTACTGCCTTGAAAAATACTTTAGGTCTGCCGTTCATAACTCACCGCAGAAAAATCTCTCGTTTGTGTCATTTTCATAAACTATTTCATAAAAATGTTACCCTTCGTCATAAACTAATTACTCCTCCATTCTACATATCTGCTCGCATTGATCATATCCATAAATTTGGTATTCCAAATTTGAAAACTTCATTATTTCAATATTTTTTATGCCGCAAACATCTATACGCTGGAACCACCTTCCCGCCTCGATTGCTAACATCACTGATATTGTTATGTTTAAAAATGCTATTACTAATATGTGCAAGGATGAAGAAAGAATAAAACAATTAAAACTGGGACAATACAACACACTTTTCAGATGAAAGATGAAAGATGTTATGAAAGATGTGTTGTATAGCCCCAGTTTTAATTGTTTCATTCTTTCTTCATCCTTGACTCGAACCAACACGCTGTTCTCCCAAGCATAATATGTGCACTTTATAGTTAATATTTTACAGCTCTCTCTCCTCTTCAATGTACTTACCTTGAGGGAATTTGAAATAAATAAATATAAATACATTTGTAACTCTCCTCTAGCACCGTAACGTTATCAGCACGCTTCATGTCCATGAATTGTGGGGCACCTTTGCATGGGTTTTTAACGGAATACAAGAGATAAAAAGGGGCAACCCACAACACACCTCTAATTTAGACATGTTGTTTATGGCCCCTTTTTTATCCGTCGCCTCTTGTTTAAAATATCGTTGCAAATGTGCCTCACAAACCACTTACATATTGGAAAACGTGCTTCAAAGTACGTTTCAAGGGTTCGTTATGAATTACAATTCTTCCTAAAAACATCTTAGAGGAATTCATTGTGGCTCTTTATGGTGAACTGATTCATCGAAAAAAAAGCTTAAAAGAACTTATCTAAAATCTTTGATAATGCACCGTTTCATAAAAAGTACTTGAAAGAACTCTTCGACGGTTGTGCATAAACAAATGTTGTGTAAACAAAAGGACTCAAAATAAATTTTTAAGGGTTTTTCACAATGAACTTTCGTATCAAGAAAGGAGTTTAAAAGAACTCCTTTATAGGTTTTTCGCAGAGAGCCCTTTTAGGGGTGCCTAAAATAACTTTTTAGGGTTGCAAAATATGCACAAGCCGAAGAACCCCTGAGAGTTATTTTATAATCAGATTTGTTTAGAGTATAAGGAAAATTTAATGTTGATGAAAACTGATCAGTGACACTCATTTTCGCTCCTTACGGTTCTTGTTATGGATTCAATCCTAACACTAAAGATATTCACAATGGGAAGGACTACGTGGGTCGTACGGGGTCGAATTGTATATTTCTTCTTTTTTGAATTTTGTTTCTTCACTTTTAGAACGGAAATATTAGGAGGGGTCTTCTACCAGAGGATATGTGAACTCTATATTTAGGTTACATAATATTCCTCCCTACATTCACCAACGGGCCGAGAGTATCCGAAGATAAATAAATAAATAAAATAACCGGGTGCTGCGTACTTGCGTCACCGGCCTTCAAAAAGCTCTCATTGTCTGTGAGATAATTAAAGGGGCCGCTTTTTGCCCCTCTTCGTTTTCTCGCTTGTGTCACAAAACACACACTTGAGCTGCTTTCTCGTTTTTTTTTCTTTTGCGCCGTAAGAAGAGATAATTCCGACGAGGAAAACAAAGAGTCTATGTATAGAAAGCGGCCGCGCTCGTCGTGGCCTTCGTGTTTTTTCTCTTTCCGTCCTCATACACCGCAACGAGTTTTCCTCCGCAGCAGACATACTTACGGGGAGCAAGCCCAGAGCCAGGAAGACGGCGCTTCGTGCTGGTAAGCTTGGCGCCCTGAAATGTAAGCGCCTTCGCTCCTCGCTTTCGGCGTTCTCGACCGTCTTTTTTTATTTTTTTGGCGTAAGCGTTTTCATTTTTGTTTTGTTGTGTAGAAAAAGGTGGTGGGAAATCTTCACGTGGGTGTGTTCCTAAAAATTTAAAAAAATCAAATAAATAAAAAAATACGTCGTTTCCAGATGTGATTTTTCCAAATGATTTTTCTTTTTTGCTTTAGTTCAGACGATAATGGCATTTTATATTTTTTTCCATACCTATGTCATGTGTCTGATGTTTTACTTTTAAACCCCTGCTACGGAAAAGACCCGTAAATACACAATTGCTTTTGTAGTTGCAGAAGCATGGTTGTGGGGAACTGTCCATTCATAATTCGAGCGATTCTTGAGCGCCTGCTTATTGGTATCTATATGCACTTGCACGAAATTACCGCTCTGAAGGAGCGTACGTTGTGTTCTTCTGGATTGCTTCAAATCCACCAACGGAATTCTCCATCAGTCGCGCGGAGAGCTCCCAGGATGTTCCAGCTATTTTAGGGACTTATTTGCAATCCCGCATGATGCACAAACTCTCACGGAGCTCATTCGCGTTAGGCACGCCACCAAATTACATAAATGTTTTTTGTAAACTTCTGAGACTATTTTATTATTGATTCTGAGTGGTTCACAGCACACCAACATGTTGTGTCTGTGTACCGTACAAACTCTACTACACGTTTGAGGATGTAAATATAGAGGAAGTTAACTTTCAACGCGGATTCACGATAAAAACGAGCTCATCAAGATATTGTCGTAAATCCGCTCACTCTCTTGTCGGCTTGCGCTCTGGTTCTGGAAACTACAGCTTAAGTCTCCGCGCACTGACTACCAAACGCCATACAGGCTGCAATGCGATGACGCTACTGGAAGTTTATGTGAAGCATACAACTAGATTGAGCAGTGCCCCATTCATTTTCAAAGCCTCTACAGAGCTCGTAGCTACAGGGGACTGTCCTACTGAAGAGGCGGAAACATCAATTATGAACCGAACAGAGATAAATATAACGAAGATTATGGAGAATTTGACAGTCATCACTTCCTATAATAATGATTATAAAATATTCGCAAATATATTGACATGGCCACATCGGATGTAACTTCTTACATAAGTGGTGACCATCAATTTTATGGCATCCAAATACATATTCGTTTTGCTGGAAGCATTTTAGTGTATTCCAGAATAGGTGAGGTGGCGTTATATAGAAATATTGAGAGAAGATCCCATTATTTATGCGGTTCATTGGAATGATGTCAAGGATGTTGGTATGAAAACTGTCCCCTATATATGCGCTATAGGCCGGATGGCCTATAGCGCATATCCAACAGAAGTAATAATTAATGGAAATTTCTCGGTCAACATCTCACTGCTATCTTCTATTCATCCAGGGTGCGCTGACGCCGTTTTTAGGTTCTGTTCAGATATGAAGAGTACTAGAAATGACATATATATGTTTTTGCTTTCATGAGTTCTTACATGCTGTTGCAAAACATGTCCACACATCAGAACACACTATGCTTTTGCAAGATACTTGTTTTCGTGAGAAAATAAATCGCGTCTATAAGGAGTTGGAATCAACGACTTTCCCGATTCTGTGTTGACGCAACTTTGAGTGTCAGAAGAATAACAAATATCACTTTCTAAACAGTTAATATCCTTATGTTTAATGCACAAAAACAGGTTTACTGGAGTTAATGAAATTAATTTTATTTCTTTTTATATTAAATAATCTTTTCTTTTTGCGTAACGATATCGTTTGGAGGACTATTTCGAAAAATTCTAAGGTGTTTTAAATTATATTTTCGAGCTCAACCTTTTCGTACAAAGTATTTTATGTGTTATGTTTTTGTTTTCTAAATATTTATCATTCCAGTGTTGTAAATATTTTCGTACATTGTGCCCAGAATTTCTGAAGAAAAAAAAAACATCAAACCTCTTGATACTTTTAGTGGCAATTAAAAAAAAAAGATCAATTTTTGATTTTCTTCTAACTACCCTTAATGACCGATAATTCCAGATCTGCAGCAACATGTTTCGTCTTTTTGTTCTAAAAAAGAAATCAAATAAATATTTCATCAAGTGTATGTTGCAGTTAATTGCTGTTGAGGTGTTCCTTTATTAACGAGTAGTACTCGAGCACTACATGCCACAGTGCCACTAGTGGCTCATATAAACGTGCTGAGACCATAAAGCGCTATAAAAACAAAACAAAAAACATTCAGTTGTTTTTATTTGTGATGTGGCCGCAATTGCCAATGAACACTGAACTTTCGCGCGCTCTGTCATTAGAGTGTTGTACTTGGTTAATTATGATACTAATTGCTTTACATTTCAAGGGCACAACCTTTGTTTGTGTAGGCTGCTGACAAAATAGTTTTATTCACTTCTAATGGCATCGCTATACTTCATTCCCCCTTACGGTAAACTGTAGCGGATGTTACGAGTCACCTCCGCCAATTCAACGTATCATGATAAAACGCGTCGGAAACGCCATTCTCATAGGTCATGTGATACTAACACGGTATTAGATTGACCTCGATAGCCTCTGCTGTTTATCGTAAGGTTAAGGGGTTTATGAAATCGGGTGACGTTACGGAAGGAGCTGCCCTGACCGATGGCGAGCGTGGTGAGCGCGAAACGATAGCATGCGACTCAAACACACCGTCATAAGAGTAAAAGCAAGGCATCTTCATTGAACCAATGTTTCGGCGTCACGCAAGTGATGACTCAGGTGTTTTGTAGCCGGGCGGCACATCGGGTAATAATAATCACACCGCGCTGCAAAAGGGCTATGTTGAGAGGCTTTATCTCCTTCCTCAATCATCTTGCGCGGCATGTTTTTGACGAAGATGGAGGTCCATGTCAAACAGAATAGGCGACGGAGATAAAATATCAGTTTTACTTTTTTTCCTTACCATCAAATGCTTTTGTGTTTTGGTATTGATCACGTGCTTGCAAATGAAAATCTTAACAACCGTTTATGTAAATACTTGATACCTATACATTTTTTTATAGCTGTGGGTTAAGTCTAGTACAGAAAGGTTCGACCTTGTGATATAAATTTCTCATAAGATATAGGTCTGCGAATTTCACACGCTATAGCTAGAAATGCCATGTTGTTGAATTTGTGTAGCCTAATACTATTTAGGGGACCTACTTGAACCCATCCATTGTTTTTTCAAAATTATTAAACTTTTTTCTTGCGAATTTTAAACTAGAGCACCCAGAAACGTCGCGTGATCAAAGAAATACGTTTCCGCCATGCGCCAATTCAAAACGCGGTTAGGGCCCGGCACATCTGCGATTGCGCCGACGCTGGTCTGCGTACGCAAAGCTTTTGGATACGCTATTGCAAAACTTCCTAATGTTATTACTTAAGTTATTTCCTACCAAACATAAAAAACATTGGCGGTGCGCGTAAATACGAGTGTCCACCTATTCAAGATGAAGGAATTTTTGTTCCGAGAAGTAATGTTTTTTTGTGTGAAAAATAGTATAGGGATTTGTTTACCCTATAAATTAGGCAATAGCAAAAATACCAAGAGAACTATATATGTCAAAATCCACCTTTGCGCCATTTTACCTGAAACCAGAGTGTCGAACCGGAAACGAACGGAACCGGAAAACGGGAACGAACCGTTATTTTTAGCCGAACCGGAACTGAACAGAACCGAAATCTTCGCCACCATCTTGAAACAGAACCTGAACTGAACCGGAAAAAAGAATCGGAATCACGGCAATCACGGCCTCACATTGCCGTGTTTGCGGATGTGCAGCACATCTAGATAGGTGTACCGTGCTGGGCAGAAGCAGCAGCCAACTGACTAGAGAGATAGTGGAAGCAGAAAATATTGCCAGGGATGACGACAATTGTGTAAGCACTCCATCGCTCACTATGTCAGGAAAGGAATTAGCTTATCTTAGTAGCTTATCTTATTAGCTCACATAAGTGCCATTTAATGGGATGTAGAAAAAGAGAGAAGCCAACATTCTTGAATGTATATCGAAAAGGCGTAGAAGAAAAAGAGGTTCAAAAATAGAGATTGAGTTGTGAGTCAGCGCTGTGTGAATGTTTTGTCTGCTGTGATTGTCTCCCTAAGTGTGATTGTTTCCTTTGGCCTGTGGTGACGTGTGTTTGTGTGGATTCCCTACATGCGCTGTTATTTTTGAGACACGGAAACCAACTCGCCCAAGCCGCCGTCTTGTCCGGAAAAAAAATAATGGTAACTGATTCAAAACGGTTTACGGTATTCTTTTTAAAGTCAAAAATGAATATTTGAGGGCAGAAAATTGACAGAGCTTTCTATTCCTGCGAATTGATCATACAGATTTGGTATGAGAAATTGTGGGATTTCGTGGCACTTTTGTATTGGCACTGTGATTAATCATGTGTCAGGTGACACCATGCTGTCAAATAATTTCCCGTCACACATGACTGACTGAATCAATCCGATTTAAGTTGAGAACGTCACCAGATACATTGGAGGTGTAGACACCGTGACGTAGTCACGTTACTCACCGCATTAAGCATATTTAGATTGAAACTATCACCAGATTCATTAGAGTTGTTGACACCGCGACGTGACAAGACATCACGACTTCGCACAACGAGTAACGGGACACCGTGACGTACTCGATTGTCATGAGCCCGAGTCGAGTGCTCGGGTTCATGAGGATCAGCATCGCCAAATATTCGGCTAGTCGCTGATATTCTGTCATGGATGCGAATAGCCCAACTCAAACACTGAAGCTCAGCTCATGTTCGAGGCTTTGCCAACCAGAGTTCATGACTATGATGAACACCGACCGTATATGATTGTGTCAGGTCACGTGGCCATTTCTTTTAATTGCAAGTAACGAAAGGGAAAATGTTTCTTTCCTCTATTTTTCTTTTGCATCTTCCATTGCGCGGAGAGGACAACTAATGGGTGGTTTATCTTTTGTAAGTTATCATCGTCGGGGATTAGTTCTTAGCGGTATTTACGGAAAGTACACCAGTTGTTGCAAGACCCATTTTACATATAAGCATCATTAAGACACCCACTTTCTCAAAACGTTGTCCCAGAGAAAAGAATAATTAAAGTACTAGATGTGACTCAGTGGCATCACAAGGGGGGTGCGTGGAGGGGGGGGGGCGGACGGACAGGGAGGACAGCCGATCGTTGACTGCAGCTTTAAGTCTCACAGAAGTGTCATTCTCAAGTTATTCCCCAAGCTTCGACCGCCTTCGAAATTTTGTTTAAATTTCAGGATTTTTTGTGCGAAATAAAAGCTTTAAAGGTGAACTTATAACACTTGACACAAACATAGGTGTTGAATTAACACCCCAAATCCGAGAAGAAATTCTCTCAGGAATAAAAACAGTTCTCTTGAGAAACAACAAGAAAAGGAGAGAAAAAAATTTGCTGGGAGTGAGGATTAGTTCAAAAACGTACTGTTTTGTAAAGGTTCCTCTTCCCGCGTCTTCGGCACAGACCAGAAAGGGTAACCTCGGAAACGTCTCTGTCTGCAAAAACACTTTTACCATAAAGGCGGTTTCAAAGTGGCAGAAACTTTTTCCGTTCCTCGCGACGCTGCGCTAAGCAAGAATAATTTGTATCTCTGAAATAAATGGCTTGCACTGAACGCGAACCTTCTCAAACTTGTGCACCACCGGATCTGATTTTCTCAGCAAGAACAAATCGCAATGACCACCAGTATATACCGGTTATTCACTACTCGCCATATTTGAGGGCGCTGTGTAGAGCGCATGCTCAGAACCAGCTCCCATTAGTAGGCTACTAAGACGGGCAATATTGATGGTGTAGAAGGAACATTGCAAAAAAATTAATTGTGAAAGGTCGCCATTAGCATGCGCTCAGCAGTCGCGCACACAGCTATTAGCGACGTGAGTGATCGAAAGCGTCGCTGTGGTCAGCCTTCCGCGATTGGCCGAATGCTGACTATGACGTCAGCAAAGGATTTCGCATCGATGAAAATAAGAGGGATGTAAGAGCTTGCATTTTGATGGTGTTCGCAGTCTTGCTTGGAAAGCGCGTTGATTTAAAGCTTCCACCATGCTAATTACAAACACCATCGAACTTGTTGTTCGCAAGATAATAACGTCACGAGAGGAACCATAGGAGTGCGCCACCAAAACATCTCGTCGCTAATAGCCGCCAGTGAATACTCCCTATAGTGCGATGACGTCCCGTGAAAACCATATTAAAAGTTCAGTTTTCTCGTGAAATGCAATGTTCGCTGCACTAACAAAGGTAGATGCCCGAATTGTAAAGCTGTGCACTATATATTAGCAGTCTCGCGATGATATACGGCAGCCTAATACAATGTTAGAGCGCATGACTGATACAGCAGAGTTGAAAAATGAGGTCCCAAACCAAGTGCACGTCAAACCGAACATACTCTTAGAAAATATATAGTAAAACGGTAGTAACTGCCGCAGTCACTACTTTTATGTAAACGTTACTACCATTTTACCATCTATTTACAACGTCAAACGCGCGACAGATTACGGGAAGGCTGTTCCGTAAACTGTCGCAAATAGTTGCGGTGTGTACCGTTACTTCTTGGTAAGAGATACATTCCTTGGTGTGTTTAGCGACAATATTAGTGAACAAGAGCACCACCATATATATAATATTGTCACGAAAGAAGGCGACGAGAGGATGAACAGTGAACAGAAAATAGAGGTTTAATCAGCGAACTTGAGCCAAACAAAATAAAGAACGAGCGTCGAGGCAGCAGAAGAACGGGCGGCGATTTGACGGCGTAAAAGCAAGCGTGAGCGAGACTGACTCGACAAGGTTGCGGGAAGCTTCTTATCTAGTGTGCGTCGTCACAGCGAAAATTTGAACCAGAAAATTCGAGCACCGGTCGTCCGGGGTGAGAATGAACAGGCAATTTCGAGAACAAGAAACGAGGGCGAAATGATAAAAGTTATGCCCCGAGCAAGGATAAACGCGAATCTTCCAGAATTCCGTGACCGGGCGCTGTTTGCTGGGCCCTGCGCGCGGCAATATTGTTAACGGGCGACGTGGTCACTGACCAACCGAATTCTTTCAATTGGTCAGCATAAATGTCGTATGGGTAGCCATTTGCGGCGGCGATTGGGTTCGCCTCGTCGCGTGTGTGTAGTGCGGCTGTGTCTTCTGTGTTCTAATTTTTTTCCGTGTTAAATGTATAATGCACGGACAAGTGCATGTAAGCAACGTGGAAATTAATTTGTTGTCACGATAATACTTTTTTTTGTCAATTTTGAATTTGATGTTGACTAGCGCCACTTGGCTAAGGGTAGTGGCTACTAGGTGTTGCGAAAGTCAGTGCCTGCTACTAGCGAAAAGTGGTGGAAAATTACGGAGTTGGCTAGTAATCGTTACTAACTTCTTGACCTAGAAATTGTTACTAGCTTAACCGTTACTACCTTCGGTTACCACAGTAGCTACTAACATGTGACAAGCAGTCACATACATTTGCGTAGTAAATGCTACTCACTTTTTTTCGGAGTGTAACAGCAGCCCCCCCTCTTTCCCTCCTAAGGAAGTACTGCACGTACATTGATTTCGTGCAAGCTGATGCCCTAAAAGTGATTTATGTTAAGAATATAAACATCTCCGTCTGTTTTTTCGCGCTATTTATGGGTGATTATGAATATCATTACATGAGGTTGTATTTCTTTTTGCAATAAGGCGTCGTGTATCGGATTCTTTTTGAAGAATTGCCATTTATTATCTCTCTCCCTTTGCATTATTTGTGTACATACCTTCTGATCTATGATGTGAGCACACAGTCTTTTATGGCGAAACCCGCGATCCGGTGTTTCATGCTGTTAAACAAAGAGCAAAAAAGCACGTTTCCGCAGATCGGCTCTACAGCTGGCGTGTTTTCGAGTATCGTCCTCCCACGTCGGTCTCAAGCGGTTTAGGGAAGTTCATATAGTCATATTTATAACTGATAATTAAATATTTGAAATTACAAACTCAAGATTTGATAACAAAAATGAAGGGCAGATCCCCTTAAAGATTTTACATCGAGAAGTAAATGCTCCCCCGAAGTATCTGAAAGAGGCTCAGGAAATCTTTTCCAGCGCTTTTATCCTCGATAGGCACGGGTATCAGTGATTTGGAAGAGCGTTAAACAAATGTCTGATTTTGAAAATAATTTAAATAACTATGTGTTCCTAACATATATAAGTTCTGAAACAAATAAAAGTATAATATTGTGTCTTTTATGTTACGAATAGCAATTGCAAATGTCTGTGGACTGGACAAAAACATAGTACACAAGGGATCGCGCGGAACTATGACAATTACACGCGCTGAACGTCAAAAAGTGACCAGTTAAGTATCTGCCATGTCAAAATACTACTTCATTCTATTTACAAGCATAATCAATTAGTAAGTGTGATGCTTTAAAAAAATTGAATTGATGGGGGTCTTGTCAAGTACAAACCTCAACACCCAGGCGCTATTCCAGTTTGACCTCTATAACAAAATCTTTACTAGGGTGCGAGCTTGTTTAGACTAGATTCGGTCTGAATATGAATTGCGTATAGATTAGAGTGAAGAATTTTGATCACTCCGTTTTGCATGATTCTTCGCCTGCATCAATTGTGCTGAGAGTAAACAATGTTTGTTAGGAAAACAAGTGTTGTGATTGCTGCTCAGTGTTTCTATAAAATGTAGACTGAAAGAGATTTTCCTAAATAATTCGTGACACATTGAAAATAATATTTTGTTTTAGCTCAGTTGCGTCGTCAGCATAAATAATGTGAAACGTATTTTGTAAACTTTAATTCACGATAAACAGTATATGGGTACGAGGTGCCCATTCCATGATTTTATGCACTGCAATTATTTTCCTTAGTTTAAGAGCACAAACTACGACCCAACGTCTGATACTGAGACTCAAAATCACAAGTAGTTTAGGCGACCTATCACACTTCGTGACAACCTTTCAGTTCAGGTCACATATATGTGACTGAGAAAACAAATATATTTTGCGTCGTATAAATAGGGCGTTTTGTATGTAATCCAGATTTTGTTTTACTGTTGGGTCGAAATGAAATAAAGCTAATTTGTTCTTTTGGTAGCTGAACACCGGTTTGAACCGGTCTGAACCGGTTCGAGCCGTTATTTTAGCTCCCCGGAACGGAAACGGAACTAAACGAAAAGCGGTGAGCCCGAACCCGAACTGAACCGATAAAAATTTCAATTCGATACTCTGCCTGAAACTGCCCAACGCCATTAATATACAGGGTGTTTCCTTCTCTTCGAGCATATTTATTAAAATAAATTCGTGAAAGACACGCTAATGCGGTTGGTTCAGGTGCGTTACGCGACCTGGGCCCGTTAGGGTGCCTGCATGTCTGTCTGTCTCAGGGTGAAGACATCCATTGTTGCCCTGATTGTGCCAGCGCGTGACGCTCTCGCGCACTCGGTGCGTGACTTGGGCGCTAAAATGGCGTCTATATATTAGCCAAAGCTACGCGCTCGAGCTGAGTGACAAAGAATTGCGCGCGCTTCAAAATGCCTAAAAAAACGATTGGGCGTGAAAATGGCTGAGATGTCACCACTCAAGCAAAGCGCGCGTGTGTATGAAGGCACTCTAGGGCCCGTTTGCTCGAAGCGCTAACCGCGGCTAAAGTTAGCCGCAGTACCTAGGAGAGGGATTTTGAAATCACGTGACTGGCTCGGTAGGGATGCGGGGAAACATGGCGGTGCCCCAGTGAGTGAGCGCCGCTCGCTTTGGAAATAATATGTCGTTGTACCTGCAATATCGGGCGCGTTAGTCAGCAACGAATAATGCAGGAGGCTTTCGCTTTGCCTTACCTCACTTGAACCGCAAAGCATGGGCAATGACATCGCCGCATTCTTTAGATAGTGTTTCGATTCTGGGCATTCCTAAGCCTAAATGAACGCGATAATTGTCGGCATGGCAACGCCTTTGGAAAGCGGATTGTTGATAGCACACAAAAGCAGACAGCGTCCCGACAGAGTTTTTTCTAAATTATCCAAGCATCGCGAGGAGAACGATGGAAGTGTAATTCTACGGTCCACGCGCGCTGGCCTTCCTCTTATAAAAGATTTGAAGTAAAAAATCATAATAAGGCTTTAACGAACGGGCGTGCAAGGGAAAATTTGTTTTATACTTTTGGCTTTAGAAGGTTACTACTGCAGACGCCAGCACGTGCGACGCGTGCAACTACAGTCGTAGCATGCACCTCGGTGCTTGGATAATTTAGAAAAAAAAGTATGTTGGGACGCTGTTTGCTTTTGCTGCTGCGCTATCAACAATCCGCTTTCCAAAGACGTTGCCATGCCGACAATTATCGCGTTCATTTAGGCTTAGGAATGCCCAGAATCGAAACACTATCTAAAAAATGCGGCGATGTCATTGCCCATGCTTTGCGGTTTAAGTGAGGTAAGGCAAAGCGAAAGCCTCCTGCACCATTCGTTGCTGACTAACGCGCCCGATATTGCAGCTACAACGACATATTAGTTCCAAAGCGAGCGGCGCTCACTCACTGGAGAACCACCATGTTTCCCTGCATCCCTACCGAGCCAGTCACGTGATCTCAAAATCCCTCTCCTAGGTACTGCGGCTAACTTAGCCGCGGTTAGTGCTTCGAGCAAACGGGCCCAGGTGGACATAATGTGGGCGGTTAATACTTACGAAAAGTCAATGATTAAGTAAATTGTTTTAATCATTTTTTAATTAGTGTAAGCAAACATAGGGTTTCAACAACGGCCATCTGAGCGCTAAGCCTCGTACGAAGAAGTTTACAGACGCACAAAGGCGGGCTGGAAAGGCGACGGAGAAAAGCTTACGTGTAAAAGACGTGGCTGTAATTCCACGGCTCGCGAACTCCGGGCAAGACGTATTCTCGGGGTCTCGTTATCGCGACGGGGTGCTGTGCTTCATTCATCCCTATGCTGACAGTGCGGTGAGCGCTACGAGTTGACCAGAGCTAATCAATCACCTTCCCTTGATCACCTGACCCATCCCTTTCTCTGCGCGTGGATATGAACGAGAGCGTGGTTACGTGGCGAAAGGTAGATGTGTAACTGTCCCAACGAGCACGTAGCTTCCACTGCACTGTCAGCTTAGGGACGATTGGCTTATAGGCTACAAAGCGAAGGGCACATCACCAGTGAGGTCAACTCGTCTTAAAACCTGAGAGAACAGGACAAACAGATCGTTACACTTCTTGCTTTTTCGTCAAGTAAGGTTGAACTGTGAGGTTCGACCACTGTGCGCAACGAAACGACCGGAATAAAGTAAACTTGTCAAGTAAATGCTCTTTTTTGTGATTGCGAAAGGCGGGAATCAAGCAAAGCAGGCACCGCTTGCGGTATGCCTCGCTGCCTTTTCTTGGGAAGTTTGTTCATGAATAAGCCTACAAACAGATATTGCCACCCGCTTGTCGGGTAGGTACAGATTTTAGGAAGCTTGCGCCATTACTTTCCTCAACTGGCGACGCTTCTTCCAAGAAAATGTCCAGACCCCCTGTGTGACAGCACGCAATAACTTGGGATCTTTTTGTGTTTGGGAACAAGACTCCTTGAGAGGAATAACCGGGAATACGTCAACCAGTACGCTTGGGAAAATAAGATTAAATCGCGTCCTAAGCAGAAGGGAAAGTTTCACCCAACGACTCCTTATAAGAACGAGCTCCCATGGCCCGACTTAAAGGGACCATAAAATGACCGTTTTACTTTTGCCAAATAACTTTACATACATTAAACCTTCAATGTTCACTGAATGCCGAAAAGGCATCCGTTTTCGTTTCGGTTTATTAACTTTTACACCAAAAAAGTAAGGAAAATCGCCTTTTTCTTCCTCTCCATTTCACCGAAAGACAAGCTGCGGCGTAATTTTAACCGTCGTGACGTCCGCTCGGCATCGGCACCGGAAGTTCTCTCGGCAGTAGGAGAATAGGAGCGTTAGCGGCGGTGATTTGGTGGTGTGCCGGTAGGTTTTACTGCGTTGCTGGCGCTGATGCCACTGACATATTTTCTGAATCGGCGCCTCTTATAGCCGCGATAGTCATGGACACATCGCAGCTGAGCGAAATTCAATTAGAGGTGTTGCACTACAGCGACAGCATGGGACTAGTCCCATACGCCGGTATGACTGTTGGGAAGTGCGGCGAGTCTTCCGACGAAGATTCCAGTTCTTCATTGGATTCGGCGGATGGCTTTCGGAACCTCCCGCATTCGCGGAAAACGCTGTGAATGTGGCTGCAATGCAATCACGCTCGGTGTCAAAATGTTCCGAGCATACATGAATGACCTAAGACCCGGGGTCCCTTGAACTGATGAGCCTGCACCAAGTGCTTCAACGTGGTTCATCGAGTGGAAAGCGGTGAAATCGTAACTGTTTCTCTTTAACCACCGGACTGCAGAAACTGTGATTCGGGAACTTCGGTACACTGCAGCTTTTCGGCATTGCGACCGAGCAATCGATCACAATCAATGTAAACACTACTCGAGCAGCCAGAACAGGAAAGTCTGCTCTGCGAAGAAAGCGCGACCAGGAGCAAACCCGTTCAGCAGACGACGCTAGTGTGTTGACAGCGCAGGCGCAGTCAAGCCGTTCTCTTGCTTCGTTTACCACAAGGTAGATGGCGCTTGGCTCTGAGCATTATCAAATTCGGCAATTTTCGTGACATCTCTAATATGCTACAAAATGTGGATATGAATGTTATTTAAGAAAACTTTCAGGAAACCTTCGCCGGCTATTTATTGTTTATGATCGCGTTGCTGGTGAGGTAGGCTCTTAAAAGAGGCGACGATGATTTGGCTGACGTGCTGCGGTTCCGCTGATGCATCGCATTAAAAAAGGCATATAGCTTTCGACAGAAAGAAGGTGTAAAAGAGTCCGGTTTAATACAAGTTTTATAGCGAAGATTTTTTTTTGGCTTTCTATTTTTGGGTTTTTGTGTTTCTTTACACACCTTTTACGACGTGTGGTGGATGAAGTTCGATTTAAAAATCGTTTCATGGTTCCTTTAACATACTGACACGAATTGTAACTTCTTCTAAATCGGGAAGACGGAAACACATCACCTTTTAACTAAGAACCTCCACCGTTGAAGGAGCAGCGAAACGGGTGAGCGGACTGCATTTGAGTCACATCTAAAGAAGCTATTTATCATGTTTAACAATTATGTTGTGTGTGCCAGCAAAACGATTGTTCAGTATGTTCACTTTGAGGCGCATAATGCTATTGCGGTGTAAACTGTAAGATATGAAGTTTGGTAGATATACCTGTAAGTAAAATTTGCACTAATTACTGACTCAATGTATTGAAAAGTAATGCCAGAGTAATTTAATTACTTTTTAAAAGGAATCGAAATGTCATGTTGTAACTTTTATTTTGCGCTAATTTGTAATTAATTTAATTAATTTTTGCTTCGTTTTTCTAAAATGTTTTGGTAATGCAATTTAGTTACGTTATGAAAGTAATTTTTCAATGTCTGTTACAGTTACGGCACAACAAATAAGTATTCAATGAGGTACATCACCCCTGTGGCGTACGAGGGGAGGAGGGCTTGCTTACCGCTGTTCTTTCCCCCGAAATCCCGAACTGACTCTGTATTCCTTCAAATGCTGCGGTATTGCACTACGCAGAACATGGTAACGGTTTCCTAAAAGTCCCTATTGTCAAAATGAATCATGTATTAGAGGTTTCGCACAACTCTCACTACTATGCAGAAAAATCAGAATTATGGGCACTTTGTTTTCTAACTTTGGATGAGATCCTGTGGGACAATTGTTTGAAGTATCCCACGATAGTCTCTGACAGCTTAAAAAGAACACGGACACCCCCAAAATGTATTTTTATTTGTGAGGCGATTTAATATTTTGTTAGCAGACCACCCAATATATACTGTGCTGCGTTGTCACGTATATATTTGATAAAGCCAAAAACACTCAACTGCTTCAAACCGAAACCGAAACTCGAGCACGGAAGCTCATGCCCGAAAATCACGTGGCTACACCCGACCGGGTTTTCTTTTCTTTTCTTCGCTTCTCCGGTGTGTGAAGCAGACGACGAACTTGCGTGCACCGTTTTTCGTGCGGTTGTTTTTCCCTTATATCCCTTCCGCTAGATGTTCTACGTTTGAAGATTGATTTGCCTCTACCAGGAACTGCAGTTCCGAAGTAGCGGCCCCACCTCTGTCGCAACCTGTGTGCCAACACCGCTCCTACCCCGTACGGACATGCATCGCAGCACAGAACAAGTGGCCGGCCTGGGTCATAGTATTCGAGCAGCGATGCTGACACCAGCAAGCGCTTACTTGTCTCAAACGCTTGACGTTGCTCCTGGCCCCAATGCTATGTCTCTTCCTTTCTGAGCAGCACATGCAGTGGTTGGAGCTCTGATGACAAGTTTGGTGGAATAGCCGGTAGAAGTTAAGCAAACCTAAGTAGCTCTGCAACTCCTTGATGTCTGCCGGTTCTGGGCTGCTGACGACGGCTTCAACCTTCCCAGGTGCTTGATGAAGCCTGACGAGTCAATCACATGGCTCAGGTACTCCACACAGTCTGCAAGGAACGTGCATTTCTTGAGCTTCAACTTCAACCCCGCACTGTGCAAACTCTCCAATACTGTCTCCAAGTTGTAATTAGCTTTGTCATTCTTGCCAGTCACTAGGATGTCATCAATATACACTACTGCACCCTGGCAATCTTGAAGCAGACTGTCCATTACTCCTTGAAAATGGCTGGTGCTGACGACACCCCGAATGGCAACCGGGTGTACTGAAACAGCCCCTTTTGTGTACTAATCGTCACATATTTCCGCAAGTTTGTGTCCAACTCAACCTGTTGATAGGCATAACTCAAATTTAGCTTTGAAAACTTCATGCCCCCCAACAGCTTAGCCCACAGCTCATTAACCCTCGGAACAGGGTATGTCTCCGTTTCTGCAGCCTGGTTAACTGTGATTTTGAAGTCCTCGCACACTCTAACCCGGCCGTCCTTTTTCAGCACAGGCACGATGGGTGCAGCCCACTCGGACGTTCGCACAAGAACAAGGACTCCTCCCTCTGTAGCCACTGAAGTTCCTGTGCCACCAGGTCTCGCAACACCAAAGGCACCGGACGCGGCTTGAAGAACCTCGTCTTTACTCCTACTGGAACAGATATCTTTACGGTCACTCCCTGTAGCTTCCCAATACCTGCCGAAAACAGTGCAGGAAACTTGCTCACCAGGTCTTCCACGCTGACCACTTGATTGACATTCAGCAACTCCTCCGGTGGCATGCCAGAAGTCTGGGCCCGATTCCGTCCCGACTAAAGCCTGAGCGCCACCCCGCACAACAAAAATAGCGGCTGCGCGTTCCTTCCGCTGGATTCTAGCATCCACTACAGCCTTGCTAACGACCGCGACGGTGTGCCCGAAGTAGCTTCTCAACCCGACATCAGACGCCTCTACCTCGACATCGGGAAAACGTCCCCTGAACTCGGACTCCACCATCACGGAAACCACGGCTGCTGTGTCCAGTTCCATCCTGACCGGTTTGCCTTCTATGATGACCTCGGCATAAGATGGGCGGTATTCGCTGTTCCACAGACCGGATGAACCCGATGCTTGACGCCGGAGATGCCTCCGGATAAAGCGACCACAAGTTCTCGATCTCCGTGGCGTCCGAGTCATCGTCGCAGGAAGCCACGTTCATGGCGCGTACCTTGCTGGCCTTCCGCCACCCTTCTTCAGCTCGGCCCACATTGATATCTTCAACGCGGCGTGCCGTGACCTTCGGCTGCGACGCCGTTGGTTGCGTGCACATTCTTGCCAGGTGACCCCGTTCTTGACACTTCAAACACCGTAGGCCTTGAGCTCTGCACGCAGCATCACCATGTTGTCCTCCGCAACAGCGGCAGCGAATAACGGCCTCACTATGCCCTGTGACCCGATTCACCTCTCGCCCTGCTGGACGCTGTGTCAACTGTTTGGCTCCCTTGGCCGGTGCCTCCATGCTGGTCACTATCTTCATCGCTTTATCTAGCGTTAGTTCCGGCTCTTCCAGTAAGCACTCTCTCCTTGCGTCGTCGCCGATGCCGTGAACCATTTTGTCCCGCAAGTTATTATCCAGCTCGTCTTGCCTCTTCCACTTGGTTGGCAACGAAGTACTGGTCCAACATTTCAACGTACTCGTTCCAGTCTTCTCCTCTGTCCCCGGCGACTGGCTCCAGCTTCGGCATGTTGACGGGCGCTGGCGCTGGCGGGCACAAATCAATTTTACCTAACTCATTTTAGTTACTAATCCTCGTCGCCTATGTTGAGTTTCAGCATAACGTTTAATGCATCTCAAGACATGGTTACAAAGGGTTACAAGCGGACCGCCTTGGTCTCGCTAACCGAACTGACCTCCCCCCCCGCTAAGCTGCGCGCCGCCTTTTAACAACATGGCCGCCGCTGGACCAACACCCCCAAGCGCCCGCCATAGCTGCGGTGGCGCTAGTAGTCAGACATATAACAAGTTCAGAATCAGTTACGCTATCCAGCGAAGAGATCGAGTTTCTTCGGAGTTCGGGCTCGTTTGTTTAACACTTTGTTTCAGCTTCCGTGAGAGCGATCCTATGTCTACAAGCGCGTACATGCAGCCTAAAAACGGCGCACACACACCACGAGGCCGCGTGCGAGACAGGGAGGCAAAGAGCATTAAGGTTTGCGCCGTAGTTTTGGCTTCGGTCAGACCTGAGGTGGAACAATGTATACTTATATATTTCTCTACTATTTAATCTTTTATCTGTTTTTTGTACTGGTACTTTCTGTTAGAATTTTTTCGGATGGCACAATACCGTGAAGATGTCCCACATATGGGATTCTTCTTTTTTTCCATTTTTTGTCCTCTTATGTTGTTGTGTTTTAAGAAAACGAAAAAGAGAGTAAGTCGTACGTCAGAGCTGTTTCTGTGTCCCCTCTTCTACTTGTCCTTGTGTTCGTTTTCGCTGTTTTATTTATATGTTTACTATGCGCCACCGACTAGCCCACCTTCAAACATTACTGCGAACATTACTCGAGCCGGAAATTGTCATCTGGGCAGTTAGGCTCTTATTAGCCCTTCGAGAACATGGCGTGGCGCCACCTGACGGGCCTATCGTCGTGACGTAGGATGAGGGATCACGTGACCATTTCCTGCACTCTCCGTCAAGGGTGGTGTATCTCGGTCTTCACTTTTTAATAGTACGGGTGTTTAAGGCTTCTTTTAACACAATGCTTCGTTTCACTACTCGACCCAGTCGAGTTCCTAAATCGGCTACCGTACGAATGCTTCCGGGGAGCCGGTTAGGCGGTTGCAGGCGAGCAGGGAAACGGTCGGACTCGGTGCACGGAAGCGCGGCGGCGTGGACTGGCGGGGCGGAGGGTACGGGTCAACTTGTCGTTTTCGGCGGCTGTCTCGCGTATCGCAATGAATGCTTATGAAGTGCGACCTACCGTTGAAGGTAGGCGAATTTTTTTTGTTAACTTCTATTCGACCGGGCACCCCGTTACAACTGTGTACCCCTTTTCAGCTGTGCTGTCTGTAAGCAGCATCAATGCGTTCGTGGACAAGACCCACTAAATGTCCCGCCTGTTGCTTGAGGGCGAAAGTGTTCTTGAAGCGGGACACGTGTTCTGTAGAATCAAGCAGCGGATAAGGATTGCTGCACGTTCATTGATTCGTACTCCAAACGTCGGCACTCACTTCGTACCCGCACGAGCTGTATGGAAGAAACGTCGGTGACACATCGAGCTCCTGCAAAGCATGGGTGAAGGAACAAGCCGTGTATCATTACTCGGTTAGGTTGTATGTACCCACCGGCCAGCGTGCTGTGAAATCGATCGAGCTCGTGGACAGAGCCGGGAGCGAAACAACTGGAGCACTCAAGGCCGGTTCCAGACACTTGCGTTTGATTGCGTTTGACTGCGTTGCGTTGAGAACCGAAAGCGAGTCACCGGCACATCTGTGCTTCGTATGAAGCGTGGAATCCAATCCAAGGAATCGTCTTGGCACTCGATATAAGCAGCAGGGATGTCCTGGTTTCTGGCAGCCGCAACGCAGTCAAACGCAGTCAAACGCAACTGTCTAAACCAGGCTTTAGACACAGACAGTTGCGTTTGATTGCGTTTGACTGCGTTTCGGCTGCGAGAAACCAGACATTTCTGCTGCTTATATCGCATGCAAACATGATTCCTTGAATTGGATTCCACGCTTCATACGAAGCACAGATGTGCCGGTGCCTCGCTTTTGGTTCTCAACACAACGCAGTTAAACGCACTCATGAACGCAAGTGTCTCAACCGGCCTTTAGAGATTGCGATTTGCGATGAACGGTGAAGTGAAGCGCCTTTTTCCAAATATAATCGGTCGTCTCCCGTTGTTATCGTAGCTCAGGAATAAAGAAAACAAATTCTCGTGGCTCAGTGGTAACATGCTCGCTTCCCAAGTCGCGAGTCGCAAAATCAATACAATGCAATTATTATTTTTTTTTAACGTTTTTGAAGCACAGGTTTTGTAATTTTTCTGCGATGTCGGAATTTTCGAGCGACGAATATTAAAGCTTGGTGATAACATTTAATATCATAATCTAATATCAGACCTTTCAAAGGCCAATGACATTTCGTGTACAGCATCGCTGTTTTTCTTTTGTAAAGAAAGATTATGCAAATATTTTCTGTAGCTAAGTGTATTAGAGTTGTAGAATTGTTTTATTTGGGCTCCTACAAGATAAGCAGATAGGTTACAAAAATAAAAATATCACTTGCTAATACGAGTGCAGCTCAATCTTTAAAGTAAAATAAATAAAGCCACGTAACATTTTCACATTTATGCAGCTGCTGGTTGCTTAAATACCACTAAGCTGTGAGTGATGTTTGCATTAAAATAGTCAGTGAAATTTTATGGCTTGTTACCCTCTGTAAATTACTGTTTCAAGTCTATTAGTACTCAGCTCTACTTGCATTGCGTGACGCCAACTTGTACATACATTTTTAACCCGATTGTTCAAATAATACTGAGGCTGTATGAGAAAGGTACTGCCACGCAGGGTGAGACTGTTCACATTTTATTAATCATATTGGAATGCTTCTCCTTGGGGTAGATGTGGTAGCTGATATTTGGGTCGGTCGCGTAACTGCGGCATTGCGGCCCCGAACAGTACTTTACCATTGCTTCCTGAGCTCGACAGCTGCCGAAGTCGATCCACGCCTGTACTGATCAAGCTTCAAACACAGAAAAAAATGCGAAAGTACCGATTGAAGGGCTTCCGAAGGCCCCGACCAAAGCAAGGCGGAATAGCTGGCCTTATCACGTGATCCTCCATCTTACGTCACGGTCGAGCGATCGCAGCGCTCCAATCGGTCCCGCGTGGGGCCAATAGGTCATGTTAAAATAAAAACCTCGGCGAGCATAAATAGCCTGTCAGTGTCCCTTCAAGAAACGCAGTGGGAGGCGAGTGCAAAACAACATATTTTTGCTCAGTAGTCAATGAAATTGCGTCATTATTCGATGAGAATGATGTTGAACGAATGACAGAGAAGAGAACATGAACATAATAGGTCCTGCGTTTTTTTTAATCGGTGACTATAGGAGGCATAGGCCTACTCCATTTTTTATCCTTCAACCTTTTGCTTTATTTTGATGACAGAGACATAATATATGTACGCACCTTGACAAAGCCAAGCTATGCTCGTCGACATATCTAATCTCTTCCGAGACACCAGTTTTTATTATTGATGTGTGATTCCTAAAGGAAGTGGTTGATTCCTTAAACTTTTTGACCGACCAATGTTTCGCGAGAGTACCTATCCAGCTTTATGAGAGAGGAGTTTGGTCGAGATCACCTCGTTTCATAAATATTTCTCAAGTTTTCAATTCGGTTCATTATTCAGTAACGGCTTACGTCCAAGTGTTAGTAGTACAGTTGACATATGCGTATTCCACTAACTGCAAAAAGCTTTCTTCTTAAAATGTATTGTACTGCAACGTAACTCGTTAAAGTATGGTTTAAAACAACTGGATATTGTTTTCGTTTGATGCCAAATTTATAATAAGTAAGGAGCCAGACACCATTCAGAATGCTTTCATCTATTGCTAGTAAGTCTTCCTTTTTTTTTCGGGGAGGGGGGGTGGGTTATTCTAAAGGAAAACGTCAAAACAGATTCCACCAATCAAGCCATAATCTTTACTTTTTACTAGTGAGTAAGCACGAACCACTACTTTTAAGAAGAGAAACGAATCGTTCTCCTGTATAGCAATGACTGGGCCCGACCCTCGTAAGGAGACTGCCTTACGAAACGAATACATGGACGGGTCGAAATGTTTGGATCATTGGTATAATAGAGATCCGCCTGTCGAGTCAGTGTATTTTCTAAGACATCTAGTACGTCTACGTCCCCGAACAACACTTGGGAGAGTGAATTCCTGTAGTTCAGGGAGGGCACCTCGGCGAATGACTAGGCTGACACTAAGCTAAGACCTTAAAATAAACTGTGCTGCAACATTGAGCCTGACATAGCACGCGAAAGGTAATGCTATGAATCACAGTGCAGCATGGAAGTAGGAAGCTTCTGGAAGCGACACAATGCCACCAGAGGTGGATCCATAAGTGTGAAGGGACACGCTCCCAACAATGACCAGAGCTACAGCTGCTTTGGCCACCCTCGGCCCTCAGGTGCACCAAAGGGTGACCAAAACAGCTGCGGTTTCGGTCATCGTTGGGAGCGTGCCCTCAACAGTCCTGACTTCACCTCTGGTTGCATCGTGTCAACTCCAGTATCTTCGTACCTTCATGCAGTGTAGCATGTATTTTGTAGCGGGAGCTACACTGGCCGAGGTTGAGCAGTTTCGCGTGGCTCGCATAATGAGCCGTGCTCCAGTGCTGCGCAAGCGCGAGGAGCAGTGACGTCACACGGCGCACAGCGGGCGCGCCGCGCGCTCCGCCGCCGCTGCGCGCGCCTCACCGGTCTGCGAATGCGCGAGGAGCAGTGACGTCACACGGCGCACAGCTGGCGCGCCGAAGCCGCCGGCGCCGCGCGCTCCACGGCCACCGCGCGCGCCTCGCCGGTCTGCGCATTCCAGAGGAGTGACGTCATAGCCGCGGCAGACGCACTGGCTCCGCCGCGTGCCCAGCTGTCCGCCTCCGTTGCGCAGTAGCCAAGTCTGACGCTCCACCGGAGCCGCTTGATAGCGCCTCTCTTTTTGTGCGCATAAGCTCGCGCTACGTATATCCTGGCATAGCCGAGCTAAGCCACCGCAATTTTTTTTTCGGTTTAAACATATGTTCAGTTTCATTATTCGCCAGGATTCCTCCCCGAATTACAGCAAATGATTTTTCCAAGTGGTTCTGTGGGGAAAGCAAGTGCACATCCTTTTTATAGTTTATGGCGTTGGTTACATCAGCTAGGTGCCATGAAAAAAAAATAACAGTTTGTCCACGAAAAGCTGCGGCAAATAGGAATTGTCTGCAACTGTACCCTTCATAGCACGATTACATTTTCGAAACAACTAATATAAACTCTATCACAGCAGATAAACCTATCATGAAGTAAAGTGATTTTACAAATTGATAGCACGCACCGAAAAAGAATTAACGGCGACTTTTATCTTCACACTCTTCTAGTGCATGAAATGCAGATATTATAACGAGCAATCGCTTAAACTTGCTAAGAATATACCTAACAGTCATTCCGGGGAATGAGGAACATATTTTTATCCTTGTCTATGTTAAATAGTGTTAAGAATTTGGCATGACGTGACACCACAATATCACGTGACACCAGGGGCTGACCCCGCGATGTCATTTTGTTGCGTGACCTCATCTCCAAAGACGTCACATCAATTTTCGCACACATTTGATCGGAAAAATAACATCACTGAGTCACGTGGTGGTTCACATGATATCATGACTTCTCAAAATGACAATTTCCACGGTAAATTTATCGGAGAAATTCATGGACAGACGGATATCTTTCTGGGATCAGGGAGTTATGTGAAAAGGCATTCCATGCTATGGCAACTTTCGAACACTATTGTGAGCGGGCTTTATCCAATCGACCTGCTTTAAAATCCTACGCCACTTTGTTTGGCAACGCCCTCTCGCACCGATAAATTCCCGCAGGGGCTGGAGGGATAGGGAGGCAGCGGAGCGGACTCATCTCGGCTCAGATGGACCCCGGACTGAGAGCCGTTTTAAGGGGGACCGAATAACGTACACTCACCGTGGGTGAGAATTTGCATGAAAGCCATTTCTAAAGCCGCAGCCACCAGGCTCGCTTTGTTCGCCGGAGCCGTTTCTGGTTCTTTCGGGGGACAGCGCCGTGCGCTCGCTCTGGCGTGTTTCCGGCCAGGCCTTCCATTAGATGGATTTGCATTCCCTTTTGTTCCGCGCGGCCTCAGGTAGCAAGCGTCTTCTGGGAGTGCGGACCGCACCGTACTATACGGCACAGGTTCTTCGGGTCGGAAGAAAGTAAAAAAAAACAAAAAAACACGAGGGACAAATTTTGCCTCGAAGCCATTGTCGAGTTGTGTCGAGTGCCGACTACTTCTTCACTCTGGCATTGATAATTGGAAAACAGCGGCAGCAAGCGTTTTTTTCTTTTCTTTTTTTGCATCGATACTTTTTATTGGTGAATATATTTTTAGAGGGTTAGACATGGTGGACATCTCGAGTTTGGTTTGTTCAACGACGAGACTATAAATAATAAAATATATATTCCTTTTTTTTTGGTATTGAACAGGGATATGCATATATTAGCGGTGTTAATTTGATTTTATCGTGTCTTTTATATTTAGAGCCCTTAGAAACATCTCGAGGGTAATGTGTCTAAAAAATAACGACATCAACGAACGCTTAAATAAGTCACTATTAAAATGTTCTTTCTAATTAACTGTGAGCATCACCAAAAACTCAAACTGCCACATTTATATATTTTGCGTAGTAAGGAGATAAATAAATTATCCAGCTAATCCTGACACAAATAAAATATCAGGTTTTAATACATTGTCAATCCCATTAAGAATACCGTCGTTGCAGCTATTCTAATACTCAATTGTTTCAATTCAATTTATTACTCAATAACATCAAATATTAAAATATTTGTCAAGGTAACCCTGGGGGAGGTGACAAAAAGGGACGGACAGACACAAAGCTTCGTGCTGTGTCTAAGCTTCGTGTCTGTCCATTCCCTTTTTTTGTTTCCTCACTCCAGGGTTACCATGTCTATCCTCAGCCAGCCCTAGTTCAGTGTTTATTCTAAAGGCCTTTAAGAAATCTTTATCTAATTATTGGACTTTATGGTGCACTTCCTATTATATGGTGGCAAACATCTTTAACCCTCTATTTTCCTTTTCACCGTCAAGGGTGGAACTAGGTATTTATTATTAACTGGATCACGATAAAAACGAAAAGCGTTCATCACTGCATTCATAAAGCGGTTAAGAGTGTAGTCTTTTAAATTATGGGACTTGTCTTCCAATCTTGCAAAAGGAAGATAGAAACGAATAGCCCCACAACAGTTAAAACGACAAAAACATGCGTAGCATCGAATGTCAGTTTAGTGATTTCCGCGTGTAGAACTGTCCTTTGCTACCTAAGTGTTTGCGCTCACAGTTTCTTCCCTTCCCGCTATGTAACGTGCGCTTGACTAAATGAAGAAGTCTGAACCTTTCCTTCTTTCATCGTGCAGGGTCTGAAGAAAAAGGCCACACATGATGCCGACCCCGGCAGCATTGGTGATCCTCCTGGTCTTTTGTAGTTGCAGCGGAGGAAACGAAGTGGTTCGAGAAACAAGGCATGGCAAAGTTCGGGGAAAGAAGGTCGAGACGCTGGGTGCGACAGTTGAGGAGTACAAAGGAATCCCTTTACGCCGAAGCCCCGGTGGGCGACTTACGTTTCAAGGAACCAGTACCCCGGTCGCCGTGGGAAGGCACACTCGACGCGAACTTAGAGGGAATTGCCTGCCCACAGATAAACGTCCTCAGGCCCTTGAAACTCGAACTGACCTATATGGAAGACTGCCTCTTTCTCAATGTGTGGACCCCTGAAAACGCCCAGGGACGCAATGTGCTCGTGTGGATACATGGCGGCGGGTTTGTATGCGAGAGCGCCTTCATGCCCTACTACAGCGGACTCGCCTTGGCTGCCAAGACGGGCTTTGTCGTGGTATCGATGAACTATCGCCTCGGCATTCTCGGATTCCTCAATGCCGATTCCCCGGACGCTCCCGGAAACCAGGGTCTTCTCGACCAGGCCCTGGCACTCAGGTGGGTCCGAGACAACATCGAAGTCTTCGGAGGAGATCCGGCCAAGGTCACCATCTTCGGGGAAAGCGCTGGTGCTATGAGTGTCAACTGTCACCTGATGTCCCCCGTCAGTAAGGGCCTGTTTCGAAGGGCAGTGATGATGAGCGGGACCATGTTTAGCGTCGATTTTTTCGACACGGTTCTACGAGAGCCTGGTGAGGGGAAACGATGTCGCTAAGATCGTCGGCTGCGCGGCGGAAGGAAAGGACTTGGTCTCCCACCCCGACGAGGTACTTCGCTGTTTGAGGTCGAAGAAGGCGGACGAACTGGTCCTCACGACTGCAGAAGTAACGCGGCCGAAAGCTTTTTCGTTCTTTCCAACAATTCACAACGAGTTTCTACCGAAGGTTCCCCTGAATGCCATGAACCGTGGATTTTTCAATAATGTCGACGTCTTAGCCGGAGTCACGTCAGACGAAGGAGGTTTAGTTCTCGCATTTCCTACAAAGTCAGAACTCTTGAGAGAGTCCTTGGAAGACTTCGATCGAGCCAAGGTGGAGCGGTTACTCCTCGAAGCGGTGTCTTCCTGGACGAAGGTCGAAAACCCTACCATGCTTGGCCATTACAGACAAAGAGTTAGCCATATAAGAGACAAAAGAGAGCTTGTGAGGTCGCTCCTGGACTATTTGTCAGACCGAGAGTTTGTGTGCCCGCTGCAGTTCTTCGCCGAACGATATGCAGCGAGAGGGAACGCCGTCTATTCATACGTGTTTGCACACAGATCGCCAAAGGACAAGTTCCCTTCATGGATGGGTACACCGCACGGCTACGATATCTCGTACTTCTTCGGCTCTCCTTTGATCGCTGACGCTCACTTCACGGCAGAGGACAAGAGCTTCAGCGAGGACATCATAAATATGCTGACGTCGTTTGCTGAAAACGGGTAAGATGTAACGGGTATTTTTATGCACTCGCTCGATGACACGTGATCTGTGAAAAAATGAAAGCACGCGAATCTTTATGTATGCGGAGTTAACTAGCCTATCCTCAAAACTAATGAAGATATTTTTAAATATATTGGGTTCATGACAAGCCTTGTTTTTCGTAGAGCAGAAAAACAAATTGCGCCTGGCTAAGAGCTCAGAATTTGTAAGAATGAAGTGCCAGCGGTTTAGGTAAGATACAAAAATATCGAAACGTACGTTTACCCAAGTGAATAGTCAAAGGAAACATCAACAACAACTATAGTTGAAACTTGTAAAAAGCGTAGAGTGGGCCTTTTATTCCGGGAATTTATTCGGGACAAGAAAAGTTATCCCCCTCAGTGGGATCGAAATTTCAAGGATAGCATAGAGGACGCTGAGAGTATACGTCGTTCACGCACCGTTTATATTGTACATGATGTGCTTCTACTCTCTCCTATGTATCTGGGTATCAATTGAAAGTTTAAGAATGCTATGCACCTCGAGGTAAACCCGTGTCACCAGCGTGCTACAAGAGTTGAATTTATTTATTATATTTTGACGCACTCTTGAGGCTGCTTGATCGGCCCCATTGAATTGTATGGTGGGCTGCGGTAGGACTTTAGGTGAAACGGAATCACAGGGCTGCGAATCCGAGAGAAATTTCTCAGATTAAGGTGATATTCAGGTCTATGTGGGAATAAGGGAAATATCACTACTTTGAGGGAAGTTTTGGGCACCGTAGATATCCGGAATTTTATAGGTCAATTAGGATTTTCTTCTTCAGATAACATCGAATTTCAGTGTCTTTGACTACATTTCGGTTATTTCCTCCATCCATTCGGCGTTTTTTGTGCGACCATCTGGCAAAACTGAGGAGTATTCCAACAACTTTTTGAGGAAAATCCAACGTTACTAAAACCCTCAGTTGGGAAACTCACCCTTGCAACCCGGGCCGCTGGCGTCCACCGAGACCGAGCTAAATACGATAACAGCGCCGCCCTCTAGCGACGAGTTGAAACATAAGAGTTGCTTTACATGGCTACTGCCAGATGGCCCTGCGAGATGGCGCCACCGGCCCTTGCCCGACTCGACGCGCAGCCGTGCAATTTTCGGAGTGGACGTTGCGGCAGAGATGGCGGCGTTGCGATCACCATTAGCTCGGTTGTCGAGTACGGATCGGAGCCACTTTTTTAAAGCAAGCTCTCTGACAGTTTCCCAACTCAGTGGTTCTAGTAACGTTGGCAAAATCAGTTTTCATCGCCGCCATGAAAACTATGGAGGAAGGGACCAGTCAACTCGAAGCTTCTGAGAGCGCCACTGTGCCTTCTCGGAAAAGAAAGCTTGACTACAACAAGAAGTACTGCGAGGTCTGGAGATACAAACACTATGTCCAAGATACCGATTTTCCATGGATAATAATATTTCGTGAAATGCTGTGCACCAAATTGTGCTTAGTATGTGTTATGTTCCACGTGTTCGAGTTTCATAACTCTAGCTTGTGTTACACATTTTGTTTTGAACTGACTATGATACAAAAGCGCTGATGACGTACACAACATCTAAGGCGAAGAAAGGGTTTCGCGAAGAAAGGGTTTCATTCATCAGTTTGAATCTCCCGGTAACACTACCCCTCGCCAGACTTTCTTTGACCTTTCTTTTGGCCCGATAAACGCATTTTTGCGAAACGTACGCGAGGCGCAAAGGTTACGCAATTTGTCTCTTATCCTAAAAATGAAAGTGATGCAGAAAACAACGATTATTTAGTATTATATAAATATCTGGGCAGACGAGATAAATTTCGGCAGAAATGGAAAAATTTCAGGCGTGCGCAAGGGAAATTCTGACTTGCCGTGTTGGCAGCCCTGTGGAGTCTAGTGGAGATAGCGTGGCGTGAATAGCACACCATAGATCTCGACGACCATACCTGTTTTTGATGAAGTTGGACTTGTTGAATGCTTTCCTTTAACGACATATACAGTTGTTTTTATTAGCGTAGAAATGCAGCAATTCAACAAAACAAAAATCGAATGATTTTACAATATTGTTATTGTGGTATGTAGAATCGAATGTTCTACGCACTTGTTTTCGCACAACTAACAGCTGGATCATAAATATGAATGTTCTCATTGGTTCGTGGAGTAAAAAACAAACAACAATTGTTCGTAACTGCTTAATCTACTAGCGAGTTGAGTGATCATCAGCTTAATATAGGAAGAAACAAATCTACACATTTGACTTACATTTTTTACGAAAGAGCTACACATAATGGACAGAGCACAGACACATACACACCAACACAGCGGAAGATGTGCTGTCTGTGTTCTGTCCTTTATGTGTAAATCTTTCGTAAAAAAATGTATGCAGTACCAACGCGCTCCCTAAAAGCAGCACATTTGACTTCTTACTGTGTTTTGCTATGCTATAACAGGTGTGTTGTATCCTCATATAATAATAATAATGTTTATTTTTACATCAAACAAATGATGGAGGGAGACCGAGGAAAAAATGAAAAAACTTGACATTTTGCCACCCACGGAAAATGAATGGCAAAGACCTTTATTTACAAAGTCTTAAAATGCATGACGTGCAGCATATTTAAGGAGAAATTGTTTATGTATGTCTTGAAGACATGGAACATTTGTTTATGGAAGTGAAGAACGTATATGTCACTTCTAAACTTAGCGGAGGAACTGGGTTTCTTTATGCGTTCGTGCCGTTAGGTCACGTGACTTAAATATTCCCACTCAATAAAATCGGGTTAGAATGAACAAATTAAAATAATAATGAAACATCAGGTCTTCAGTACGTTACCATAACTGGCAGCCACCTTTATCTACAAATTCCTATTACGCGTGTAATGCAGTATTTAGTTTAGAATGCGTTAAGCCGTCGTTTCGGGAAGTGAAGGGCCATTATTTTTATCGAATTCCCAGATACATTGAGCGGGGAAACAAAATTTTGTGTTGAGGTCGGGTAACGACTCGTTGCCCCGCTGAATGTAGATGAAAATACAGGGACGGACGGATGGACGGACATTTTGAGATTACGGGGTGGTGGTGGTGGGGGGGGGGAGGGGGGGGAGGGCTAGCAGGTTTTATGTTTTTCTCTAAAAAATATTGCTGTATTAAAATATTGGAACCATTTTTAATTTCAAAATAATTGTAAACTATTGAAAATGTTCGACCACTATCAATGACGATCACAAAAATGCTGATGTGACCTACCGTATAGGTTTGGGTACTATAATGAATAAAGGCACAATAAATAATTAAAAACCCTTATTGGGTCTTTCGTTTTGATCACCTGACATTTTTTTTAACTAAGAGCCCCGCCTATTATTCGTATAAATTTTAAAAACATTCATTAAAGCACTAATCGGTATTTTACTTCATGAATTTCCCTTTCCCACTGGTCACTGAGGGAGGTCACTCCTCAATATTTTTAGGGAGTCTGGTGATAGTCGCTAGCCCCTATGAGCAGAGTGCCGAACCGGAATCGAACCAGACCGAAAACCGGAACGGAACCATCATTTTTAAGCGAACCGGAACCGACCCGAACTGAACTGAAACCTTCGCCGCTTTGTAAACACTAACACCGGAACTGAACCGAAAAAAAAATTATAGCGGTAACCTTTTCAGACAATTCACGGTATTTTTGTGTTCTACTTTTTTCCTAATATCACAAGCTGAATATCTGAGGATCAAAGACTAGCGGCTGTATTTCTATGTATTGATCAAATCGTCATGTACCGAATTGCTCTGTATAAGAAATTTTGACTTGTTGAGGCGCTTGTGTATTGGCACTACGTTTACTTATGTGTAGTCACTTGTCACGTTATCACAAGACGTGACGGTGTCAAGCTAATGTGGCAAGTAACGTCATGTCGCGTGGCCCCGTGATGTCACGTGACATGCTCATGTGACTTACTTTGTCAAGTCTATTCAAATTGAGAGCCTCACAAGATTCATTAGCATTGGGTACACTGTGACGTGACATGGCTGTCACGTGACATTGTGACGGACTTGATTTTTATGATCCCGAGACGAGTGCTCGGATTCATGACAATCAGCATCTCCAAACATTTGGGGAATCGCTCGTGTTCAATTAAAGAAGAGAATAGCCAAACCCTAACAATGTCTGAAGCTCAGCCGAAGCTCTACGCTTTGCCTCAGCGCATGGCTATGATGAACACTGACGTTATATAATTTGAGTCATATCGCGGGGTCGTTTGTTCTAATTGCTATTTGAGGAGGGAAACAGGGGAACAGCGCACATGTAAAAAGTCACTCAAGTCAACACACACACACACAAAAAAGGAGACACTTACGCAGCGCTGACTAACAACTTTCTGGTCTATTTACACTTTTTTCTCTTCTCTATTTGTATTATAGACTAGGGCCATGGAGAATGAATGGTCTTTTTTTGTTTTCTTTCAATACTGAAGCTCAACCGAAAACTAACTAAATTGAAATTAATGTGAGGCTAGGTAGTCTAATTATTTTTGTGATAAGGATAAAGACGAAGTACTAACACAACTGTCGTTATGTCTTGGGATATTATCTGCCTCAATAATTTCTCTCGTGAGCTGGTTGTGGTGCTTGCCAAGTACGGCGCAGTTACTCAGCAGCACTGAGCAGCCACAGTCTCGACAGTAAATGTCTAAATGTCCGGAGTCTATGTTGGTGATTGTTTTTTTAATGTTTACGATGGCGATCGTTAAGAGCATCTTCCGGTCTGACCTGTGTAGAGGTTTCCACAAAAGAGGGAAAGGAGTGGTGCTGGGGTGCCGGGAAAAGCTGGAAGCTGCATGACGCGCCAAAGGTGGGGTTAAATAGAATTAAGTTATGACTTAATGTGTCTGCTATTCATAATCATGTGCTAGTCACACTCACCGGCAGTCGTTCCTGATAGAAAAAGCGTCGTCGAATGTACGGGAACGGCGGACGCAGTGAAACCTCTGAATTAATTAGTCGGCCAGAAATTTTCATGTGGGCTGCCCCGGCTTGTAAACGGTCTCAGCTTGTAAACGATACTAGCGGTTCGTAATGAGAATTGGGCTGAATCCTGTATTGTTTGTATAGGCTTTGTAAAGGCGGTTACAATTTCGAACGCGTACATTGTGTAATTTAGGCATCATCCGCTCTCTTCGGTACCCGTTTCTTAAGTCGACGTGAAAGTACTATGATGATATTACGCCGGCTATCTGTCAGAAAGAGGTCTCTGTGCAATATTGAAGGCATCGATTTCATCGAAGCATTCCGTTGCAATCACCGGAGTCGCTTGGCAAGACTCCGCCGAACCTGCGAAGTCGCAAGGCTCGACGTACGAGGTATCGTTTTTTTGTTCGTTTTTGTTTTTTGTTGACATTTGTGTGACATTTAGGAGAAAATAAATGCTGGCTTGCACTCGTTATTCACATCATTTGCTTGTTTTTGAACTGCTAACCGCTACCCCGAATGGTTGTTTTGAAGCGTAACATGACAGCACGAGGACGAACCACACTGACCGATTGCATCTAGGCTAGGTGGCGCAAGCTACCGCCCATAGATAACCCGTAGAGACGATGCGGTTGCCATGAAGACGCGCATGCGCAAAGTGGGGCAGTTCATTGGGGCACGCTGGACCAGCGTCGGTCTACGCTGGACTGTAAACGCCATCGGTCGGGCGCTTTTCGCCGCGGCGTAGCGGCCGACAAACGTCGGTTTGCGGCAGCGCGCGTTGCGTTCGTCGACGTTAAAGTATAAACAGCCCTTAAATGTATTCATCCTACGTTAAATAAAACTACAAGTGAGCAAGCAAGGGATCTTGGAAAAGAAAACCTCTTGTGGCCTGAGAGATTTGGGCGGATTTATTGGGAAGGGGGGAGGGGGCGACCGTGCTCCCTAATACCCTAAAGGCAACCTTTTCTTTTAACGAAAATAAAAAATGATATGCACTGGCCAAAAGTTTAGTTTTTTGTGACGTAGCAAGTATGGGGTCAACAAAATAGATCTGGGCAATGTTTCAGCCTCCAACGCCATCTCTCAGCAGACGCCCCCCCCCCCCTCCCTCCCGCCCCCTATATCCGCCAGTGCAAAGTGCAACTGAACACTGAAGCCTCCCTAATGACACACAGGAGTATCTCTCTCACGTTCTTCCCCGAGCTTCCACCACTTCCGCATTTCTTTTTAAATTTCACAGTTGCTTGGTGTTTAATAAGAGCAATGGAGGATTACTGTTAACAAGCGGCATAAACACAATTGTCAAATTAACACCCCCAAACGGAGGAGGGTCAACAGTCCATCAGAAATAAAAAAGTATCCTGTGGAGGATCCCCGGAACATTAAAATGAGGCAAAGGTAGTTCTAAAAAGATACTGGTCGTAAAGGTTCATTGGATCCGCCTCTACGACACAAACCAGAAAGTATGGCCCCGAAAACTTTGCTGCGAAAAAACTCTTATCAGAAAGCGCATTCTTCGGGTGCCTGACGATCACGCCGTTCCTCACGACGTTTCACCAAGCAAGCATAATTTGTGTATATTAAATACATGGTGTGCACTGGCCTTACATTAGGTGCTGTTGTGGCGGACTTGCTGTGAGCCTGTACCTTCCGCTGCGGGCATTTTGCACCACCAGATTTGTTTTTCTCAGGAAAAAGCAAATCGCCATAACCACCAGCGAATAGTGCGATGACGTCACGCTAAGACAATGTTAAACAGTTCAGTTTAATCTTAAAATTTGGTGCTCGCAAAACTAGGAAAAGTTAGCTGCCCTGGTTGTAATGTTTGCATCGCGCAAATATAGAAGTCTCGCCATGATTATGCGGCAGCCTAATAAAATGTTAGAGCGAATGACTGATGAAGTACATTGTTGTAAATTGAAGGCCTAAAGCAAGGGCACGTGAAACCGAATATAGGATTAGCCTCCCCAGACAGTATTTTTTGAAGTTTTAAATTCGTGCAAGCTGATGACCAAATGTGATTCATATTCATATAATTATCTTCGCCTGTCCTTCGCGCTTTTTATGTCTAATTAGGAGTATAATTACCTCTTTATGCATTTCTTGTTTGCAGTAAGGTGCTGTCTAGGTGATTATTTAAAAGAAGAACGTTTATTATCTTTTTTCTGTACATCACGGGTATTTGCCTTCAGAAACATCATGTGAACACAAGGCCATTTTTGCATTCCCCGCGACCCGTCATTTCACACTGCCAAACAGCGAACAAAAAAGCACGTTTCCGAAGATTGGATCAACAGCTAGCGTATTTTCGAGTATCGTGCTCCCGCGTCAGTCCGAAGCGGTGATGTGAACTTCATGCAGTGAAATTTATTGATGACAATAAAAATATACCTAATTACGACTGAAGGTTTGACAAAACACTTAAAAGGCCAATCACCTTGAAGATATACACCATAAGCAAATCCACCATCAAATTATCTGTAAAGTGCTCTGCAATTATTTTCCTTCGTTTTTATCCTCGATAGGCAGGTGTATCAGTGATTTCAAAAATACTTAAACAATTTTTTGAATTTTATTTTGAAGCTGATTTATATAGTTATGTGAATCCTGGCACATAAATAACATTTAAAAAACATTGAAATTTATCATTACAATGCCTGTTTTATGTGATAAAAAAACAATTTTATCTTTTAATGGGCTCGACAAAAACATTTTTTAAATTTCATTTTGAAGCTGATTTATATAGTTATGTGAATTCTGGCACATAAATAACTTTTCAAAAACATTTCAATTTATTATTACAATGCCTGTTTTATGTGATAAAAACAATTTTATATTTTGGTGAGTTCGACAAAAAACAAAATACACTGGGGCAGGTGGAGAAACCATGACTGTTACGCACGCAGAACGCAAGAGAGCGACCTATGTATACTGTCATGTCGAGTAAAGAGCATAAAATGCAACTTTGCTCTACTTAACACGAAAGTATCAATTAGCAAGGCTGATGCTTGTTTGCAAATTATATTGACCGGCATCTTGTTAGAAGAAACCTCAACACTCAGGCTATTCCGGTTGGTTTATCCATGTAACTAAAATGTTTATCGTGAGTACGCGCTATTATAGACCAGCTTTGATCTGAGTGCGAAGCCGCGTATACATAAGAGTGAACAATTTTGATCACTCCTTTCTGCATGATTCATCGCGTAGTACATCACTGTGGGTCAGGAAAACAAGCATTGTGATTGCCGCTCAGTGTTTCTATCAAAGACTGAAACATCTCGTCCTTAAACTTTCGAGACATTTTGAAAATATGATTGCTTTTAGTTGAGTTGCATCATCATCATGAAATCTATTGAAACATATTTTGTAATCTATATTTTAAAATAGGTATGGTGACGATGTGCGTGCTATATTATTTTATGCACTGTAATTAAAGCCTTAGTTCAAGAGCAGAACTACGATTCAACATTTAATGCTGCGACTCAAAGTGTACCGAATCACGGTTATTTCAAGCGACCTACCTCACTTCGTGACAGCCTTTCGATTCATAAAAAAAAATGTATGGGACGGATGTAAACAGACGGATAAACAAGACGTTTTCTAGGTTAATTTAGGTGATTTTTTTACTGTTGTGTTGAAATTAAATAACTTATTTCCTAATTTATTTTCTAAACCCGGAAATAAAAGTGGATTGTGCAAGGGTAAAAAAAAAAAGAAACTCTTTCGCGATTCTTCTTGTGGTGGAAATGGCGTCTATTTAGTATTGATTTAAGAACGAAGAAGATATATACTCACTTTAACATATCAAACCGGTTCGAACCCGTTCAAACCGGTTTTAACCACTATTTTGCTCCCGGAACTGAACCTGAATTGTACAGAACCGTGTATCGAACCCGAACCAAACCAATAAAAGTTTGTTTCGACACTCTGCCTATGAGTAAAAAAAAGTAATTGGTGCTGCGGCCGATCCCTTTATATTAATGTGACGTGGAGTGAGTACTTTAACGGAGTTGCAAATATTCTACTACGTTTTAAACGTTCTATATTGAGCCGGAGGTTCGGAATGCGGACCTCTTAGCATCCACCACTTTATCTCTGAGAGGGCGGGGGAGGGTGGGGAGGGGGGCCGATAGTGTAACCTACAAGAGCACCTATTAAACATGCATAGTCATGAGCAGCTGAAGTAAATGCTTTTTACTCACGACCGATTTAAAAGAGAGTTTGTTCACGGGGGTGTGGAACATTGTTGACTTGAAGTACCCAATGATCAAATGTTTGACGCAGGAGATTGCGTGAGTTGATGTGGTCGATTGTGTATCTTGACGTGGAGGAAATATTACTTCAACGCACTGTTCGCAAATCTTCACTTGAAGAGCGCTTCCTGTTTCAACAGAACGTAGTATAACTGTTGCGACTTTGACAAACCCACCAACAACGCGGCGCAGTAAAAGGAAGCGACGGCTGCAGGAGTGATGACTCTCTTTTAGAAGCTATGAAACATCACCACAGTTTCCAATAGCTATCAGCGCTAACTTACTTTATGCACAATATTTATGTTTCTACAAGGACGTTGAGTTGTGCGAAAACAAAATGCGGAGAAACTGTATTGTATAACCCACAGCAGCAATATTGTGCGCATATCATGCTTGTCATTTCTTCTGTTGCTGATTTTGCACACTCGTCAAGCATTACACTTTTTTTTGAACAAGCATCGATCATGATTATTTTAGTTTACTAGGAGAATGACTTTCGGCATCGGGAACCATGTTTTCTGAACATCGCGGCGTGCGTATACTGTAGGCGACACTTTCCGGGTGTCTACAATTTCGACCGTACACTGGGAACACGATTCGACCTACACTCAACAAGAAAAAAGTACCACAGCATTTTCAACTAATTGTTTTCAACATCAACGTGTGAGAAAATCAATCAAAATCAAAATCTACAGCTTCTCGCGCGTGAACGCAGAGAGCCCATGCGTCGGCCATTTATCTTGCAAGTCTATGATGATGAAGATACTAGCGCAACTGTAGCGGCATTTCCATGTCAATATCGCGACGAATATTTTACAACTGGTCGCTTTGTTGATTGAAATTTTAGTAAATATTTGAGTTGTCTAGATAAAAAAGGAAAACTGTTTAAGTGAAAACACAGATTCTTGTTTCAATCTAACCGCGTAAGATATGAATCTTGAGTTTTTTTCAGGAAGTGTAAGCCAACGCCGACCGCAGCTGTGTTTCACAGTTTTGTCAAATGCTTCTGCCTGCATTATATGTCAACATTATGTGTGGTATGTGTCAACTGTGTCTCATTCACGATGCGGTTCACACAATAATAATTGGCCTCAATTTAATAGGTCTGGTCACTAAGATTTTAGGTTAATATTGCTCCCCATTCTTCATCCAGTGTCAGTGGAAGAAACTCGGAGCTCTAACGTTCTACCACTCAAACTGCTTGTCTGTTGAGGGCTTAGGAAATATCAAGCAAATCAATACATTTAGTACGCAATCGGTTCCACCTGCACTGCCCTGGCGAGAAATGCCTCACTTTTCTCTTTTTTCCTGTTGTGTGACCCATGGACTCTCGTTATTTAGCCTGGCCCGTATAATTCGGGAGGGTGGCTATAGAGGAGAAAGAGTGAGGAGGAGGTGATTGGGGTGGAGGCAAGTGGCGGTATATATGCGAGCTAAAATCAAAACGTAGACCAGGAAATATTATCTAGTTTCAGTCTCATGGGTTCTGGTGAATATTTATTTATTTATTTATTTACCCTCAAGGTCATAGTACATTTCAGAGGGAGTGGACACACACAAAAAATATCATTGTAACGAAATCAATCAACTAAAAGCGCAGTTACCAAGAGTTTTTTTTTTAAGAACAACGTCAGTGATGGAGGCAATTAATTGAAGCGGGAATGCGGTTCCAATCTGTTGACGTGCGAGGTATGAATGACGCACTGAATGCGTTATACTTCGTCTCACCCTACGATGGACTAAAGGCAAAAGCTGCGGACTGCCAGATTCAATCACGAGCAATTTAGAAATTGTCGCGATATTCGCTTCGATGCACGTATCAGTGCTCCCGTCTCGGATCACGGATGAGGGGACGTGTGGACAGTGGTTTGAATCGAAGAGCACTGAGTGACTCAACCATTTTACATCGCAAAGAAAGCCACGACATATAGGCTCTTTGCAGCGTCGAAGCAATAGAAATGATGCGGCGCTTTTGGATTCAAGCATTATTCCTCCACACCTAATCAATGGTAACCGTGTCATAGTATAGCGTGCAACGTGATTGGACATCTGAGGCCTGTGGCTTTGGCCTTTAGTCCATCATAGGATGAGGCAAAGTATGGCATTGGAACTTGGTATGCCAACCTTATGGACGTGATAGAGGCGAAGCGGAGCGATAAGATGGTTCGAGTATAAGTGACTGGCGTAAAAATGAGTTGTGATGGTAGATTTTATGAAACAAGCAGATACGAGCACACCTACGGCGGAAAGATAAGTCAGGTAATGAGAGAGTTATTTTCATATTTGTTACACTGAACGTGCGATGATAGTTAGATAAGATGAAACGAGCTGCTCGATTTTGGATGCCTTCCAATGCAGTGACAAGGCAAAGTTGGCCGGGGTCCCACACGGATGAAGCATACTTTAATTTGGAACGGACTAGGCACTTGTTCCTGATTAGTTTCAGCGGTGAAGGTGCTTAAAAAAATGCGTTTGAAGTAGCCCAAGATACGATCGGCGTTTCCAGCAACATACTCAATATGGGTATTCCATGAGAGATTGGAGGTAATATACACGCCGAAGTACTTGTAAACGGAAACAGGTGATAGGGGTGTATTGTTAAGGTGATATGTAGGACAGCTAGTGTTCGTGCGTGACACCCTCACAGACTTGCATTCATTGGTATTTAATTCCATCAGCGAAGCATCGCACCAGTGAGCTATGTGGTTAAGATCCGTTTGGAGATGATAAATATCAGACTGGTCAATGATGTTGCGATAGAGAACGCAATCATCAGCGAACAAGGAGATTGATGAAGAAAGGTTAGATACTAGATCGTTAATATAAATGAAAACAGTAAAGGGCCAATTACGGAGCCTTGGGGCACCTCTGAACGAACAGACGGCACAGAGGAAATCTTGTTGTTAACACTTACAAATGGTAGACGATTAGTTAAAAAGGCATTTACCCAATCGAGTATATGTGGGTCAATATTAAATGTGCAGAGTTATTGAATTAGTAGAGAATGAGAAACTTTATCAAATGCCTTCGAAAAATCTAGAAAAACACAGTCAGTGTAAGAGCCAGAGTCAAGAAAGCGATGAAGATCATGGGTAAAGGAGATGAGTTGAGTTTCACACGAGAATGATTTTCTGAAGCCGTTTTCTGCCGGCGTAAAAAAAGTTGTTAGATTCTAAGAGGGTAGTCAGATGACAGCAGATTATAAGTTCTAAGATTTTGCATGGGATACTTGTTAATGAGATAGGATGATAATTGCACAGATCATGTTTGACACCTGATTTGCAGAACGGAACCAACTTCCCGATCTTCCAGTCATGAGGCACTATACCTGTTTCTAGTGACTGTGAAAAAAACTTATGAAGTATAATAGACGAATACATTTTGGTGTTTTTTTTAAATTTTGAATTAATTTCGTCAACACCCGTAGATGATGAAATCTTAAGCTTATCTGTTACACTTGAAATACCAACAACATCGAAAACGACAGAATTCATAGGTAAGAAATCATGCAAAGGCGGTAAAGCTACACTTACGTTACTCTGAGCAGAAAATGATTTGACAAAAACATCATTTAACACAGAAGCACACTCGTTGGCGTCAATGGTTTGCCCATCAGGAAAGATCACAGATATGTTTCCGTTATCACTGCTGTTTATAGTGTTTCAGAACTGCTTAGGATTATTCAAAAGCATAGAAGGAAGTGGGGCATTAAAAAAATCATGTTTCGCATTTTTAACTGCTTTGTCATATTCGGAAGCGGCAGTAAGATATGCCGCCCAGCGGATCTCTAGTGGAATTAAATTTTGCTGCACGGAACAGTCTCTTCTTTTTGTTGGATAGTCTTTCTAGAGTTGCATTGCACCATGGCGCATTTGCATGATTGCGAAATACTTTAGAAGGTATATACTTATTCGTTAAGAAAGCGACAAAAGTTTTAAACAAATTCCAATTTCTTTCAACTGAACAATTAAAAAAACCTACTAGGTAGCCTTCAAGAAATAAACACAGATCTCTGTTGATGGAAGTATAATTACCCTTACTGTAGTATCGAATACTTTTTATTGTATTTTACCTAATTGTGCTACGCACTTTGAAGGAGGTAGATTTGAAATACTGTTCTAGGAAAAGCAAAGTACAGCTAGTGTAACATTGATCATTGTGGACGTAAATCTCAAAGCGGCGCAAGTCATCTTGCATCATCAGCAACCAATTTCTCAATCGCTTACATGAAAATTATTAAACGCATATACAGTAAAGTGCCGAGAGTAAAACCTAAACCTTGTCTACAAAATTAAAAAAAATAATAAAGAAACAAATTTCAGTTGAACAATAAACATTAAGAAGAATCTAGAGGTTTAGTAAAAGGCGTCCCAGGATGGAGAAGAGGAATTACTATTACCCTTTTTGCAATTTTACATCCTCTTATTACCTTTTAGTTGCACCTGTTGAAACAACGTAGTATCGCCGCGCGGAGCCGGCCAAGTTGGGCAGCGCGGCCGTGGCCTAACGGTTAACGAGCTTGCCTCCCACGCGAAAAGCCAGGGTTCGATTCTTGGCCACGACGCCTCTTTTTCTTGCAATTTACTGTTCTAGTAAATTCGAGAACTCTGTTGCATGTTCGAGGTTAGAATGTTCTATCCGCGAACCTTCTACGCCGATTGTTCGAGAAGCCCACGCGTGTACAAAAGGGGCTCCGCGTGGCTAGCCGCGGTCAGTTTCGCCCCAGCGTTCGACTCCTGCTCTTTCGCCGACTTCGACGCCCGCGACGCTCTACTGTTATCTTCTGTTTCCTTTTTATTTTTGGGCACAAGTTCGCCCCATTAAACGTTTAGTTTCCTCAGTTATTCACCGCCTCATCACTTGTCATTCGTGACATTTTGGTGGAGGTGCGGGGTACCGCATGCCCCTGACGCGTACCCCTCCGAAGGCCCGCAGTGCAAGTCCGACGCCAAGCCCACGAAGAACCAACGAAGGCACTACCGAGATCCGGTTCAGTCGTCGCACCCAAGGCCTACACCCGGAATTCGGACTTCTGCCACCCAAGACTAAGCAGCCAACGAGGCCGACGATGGACAACCAGTCGTCGCAGAACCCGTCCACCGCCGCCGTCGTATACCTTCCCGTCGCACCCCGGACTCCGACGCCTTTCAACGGGGAGGTCCACGAGGACGTTGAAGATTGGCTGCAACATTACGAACGTGTAGCCCGCCACAACGGATGGACGACTGAACAATGCCTCCACAATCTCTACTTCGCGCTTGAAGGAACCTGCGAGGCATTGGTTTGAAAACCACGAAGCGTCCTTCACTACGTGGGAGTCCTGCGCCGCCGAGTTGAAGCGGACGTTCATCAACCACCACCGTCGGCAGCGAGCGGAGGACCTTCTCCAATCAAGGGTGCAGGGCCCCAACGAAAGCGTGACCAGCTTCGTTGAGGATGTCATGCGCCTATGTGCCCGAGCCGATCCGGAGGCAGCCGAGGAGAAGAAGCTTCGCGTCCTCATGCGTGGCGTGAAGGCTGAAATTTTCGGAGGCCTGGTCCGCAATCCCCCAACAACCGTCGACGGTTTTGTAGCCGAAGCCAGCTAACATCGAGCGTGCACTGACGTCCCGGGCAAGCCACTACCACCGACTCGCCGGCGCGCCTACTGCTCCAACCGTCGCAGCTACCCGTCTGGACTTGAGCACCACCGGTGTCGACAGCCTTCGGGAGATCGTCCGGGATATCGTCCGGGAAGAGCTCCACAAGATCCTACCTGCTGCAGATCGCCCAGCCTCACTCTCACTCGCCGAGGTCGTCCGAGAGGAAGTTCACCGAGCCTTCCATCCCGAGGTTGCCGTCACCGCAGCAGCACAGAAGGAGCCAGCCCTAAGCTACGCCGAAATGGTCCGACGAGCACCACCAGCCCCGCGTCCGTACACGGCGCCCCCCCGACGTGAACCTCCAGCGCCGCACTATCCCCAACACCAGGAAGATCGGGCGCACGTCCGCCCAGAACAAGCTGTGGCAAGGAAGACCGACGTGTGGCGGACGGTCGACAGGCGACCGCTGTGCTACCACTGCGGTGAAGCTGACCATGTGTACCGGCGATGCCCCTACCGGCAGATCGGGCTTCGCGGGTTCGCGCCGGACGCCCCACGCCCAAGGAGCGGAGAACGACCGCGAGACATCGAAGAATACCTGCAACGTGCACCGTCTCCAGCGCCCGCTCCCTCTCGAGGATACCGTTCGCCATCACCACGACGTCCAGCTTCGCCGATGCACCGACCCCGACGTGAAAGCCTGTCGCCCCTTGCTCCTCGCCGGGGAAACTAGGCACGGCAATGCCGGGAGGTGGTGTTGCCGAAGACGAACGATGCCAAGATCCTCCAAGATCGTCGGAGCTCTCCCACTCTAACGCCGCCACGCCCCGAAACGACGTTTCTGCAACAGTGTCGAATAACCTCAACGTTATCATCGACGGCCACGACGCGACGGCACTCGTCGACACCGGAGCAGACTACTCCGTTTTGAGTGGGAGACTCTCTCGTCGCCTTCGGAAAGTTACGACGTCGTGGGATGGACCGCAGATACGAACCGCCGGCGGACATCTTATCACACCTGTCGGCAGGTGCACTGCTCGCGTTGAGATCCACGGTGAAACCTGCCCTGTGAAGTTCGTCGTTCTGCAAGACTGTTCGAGGGACGTCATTCTCGGAATGGACTTCTTGTGCGAATACGGCGCCGTCATCGACCTGGCAGCCAACCAGCTGACACTGCGGAAACCTGTTATGACGTCCGGGGATCAGGAAACAACGTCGGCCGCCTCAGCCACAGTGCGTGTACTGTCCGAGCACGTGAACTTGCCACCGCGCTCGAGTGTGCTGGTGCCCGTCGGAACCGAAACAGCAATCTGCGGAGACGCCCTGCTGGAGGGTAATGTTCAACTGCTCCTAGGCAGAGGGATCGGTGTCGCCAGAGGCGTAACGGAGCTCCAAGGTGGACGCACCGCTGTCCTTGTAACGAACTTCCGACAAGAGGCTCAGCACCTTACAAAAGGTACCACCGTGGGACACATCGAGGAGCTCCAGGACACAGCCGCAATCGCCGGAATCTCTGAAGACTCCCCTTCGTCGCAACGCGAGACAGCGTCATCCTCAGAGCTCGACATCGACCCAACCCTCCCCTTCCCCACCGACGACAGCTGACTGACCTCCTCGCCGAGTTCAAGGAGTGCTTCGCCACGTCATCAAAGGTGCGCCAGACGACGGTTGCGAAGCATCGAATAGTTACTGATGACAACGCACTTCCTGTGCATCGGCCACCGTACCGAGTTTCCGTGAAAGAAAGGGAAATCATCCAGAAGCAAGTTCAGGAAATGCTTGATGACGACATCGTCCAGCCCTCGAACAGTCCGTGGGCTTCCCCAGTAGTCCTGGTGAAGAAGAAAGACGGAACCCTGAGGTTCTGCGTGGACTATCGCCGGCTCAACGCAGTAACAAAAAAGGACGTCTATCCGCTGCCCCGCATTGACGACACCCTGGATCGGCTGCGCCACGCTCCGATACTTTTCGTCGATGGACTTGAAGAGCGGGTACTGGCAGATTGAGGTCGACGAACGAGATCGTGAGAAGACAGCCTTCGTCACGCCGGACGGACTGTATGAATTTAAAGTAATGCCGTTCGGGCTGTGCACAGCGCCGGCAACCTTCCAGCGCGTTATGGACACCGTCCTTTCCGGCTTGAAATGGCAGAGCTGTCTCGTCTACCTCGACGACGTTGTGGTGTTTGCAAGCGAATTCGACGAGCACCTGAGACGACTGCGATCCGTGCTACAGGCTATCAAGACTGCTGGGCTGACACTCAAGCCTTCCAAGTGTCGGTTCGCCTATGGTGAGCTGAAATTCTTGGGACACGTCGTGAGTGC
>JAZHYW010024534.1:0-34136 GCA_037355805.1 Ixodes ricinus | reverse complement strand
CCATGCTCTGCAGCGCCGTGGTTCCCGTCGTCCTTCGCGTACGTGATGACCGTTCGGGGACAGCAAAGTTAAGAACGCCTGAACCAAGTAAACAACAAAGAGGCGCCCTATAAATGCAGACGACGGAGTCGGCCGGACGGCGACGAGAGGGCCTTAATCGGAAACAGAACACAGAACACCTGCGCGGCAGCTCAAGTGGCGTTGTGGGCCGCAATCTATCAACAGATGACGAAACCGAGTGCCTGGGACCGGCGAGCAGACATCGCATCTATCCGATAATTTGTTTTTAGACGTTTATGTTTGAATGTGAAGGAGGGTACGTAGAATCGGGTGGTAGTTGCGATTTCTAAGCAATAAATGTGGTCGTCTTTTGAAAATAACTTCAGATCCGACCGTCATTCTGCGTAATCGATTTCGTCCGACGTATCTTTAGACCACTTTCCCGAGACGTCTCAGTAAGTCACGTTACGACCCACAGTGACCTTCCACCGCGGCTACGTCCGACGTATTTTTAGACTCCCGACTCCGCGTACGTTTGACGTCTCCCCGTTCTGCGTACGTCCGACATTTCTTTAGGCTCCGGGTCCCGGATACGTCCGACGTACCTTTGGACGTTTTGTTCCGGATACTTACGACGTACCTTTAGACACAGGGTTTCTCTTTAACAGTCTTTGTTGACGTTACATTTACTAGTGAGAATACGCGTCTGTTGCAGACTTTAAAAGCCGTTGGTACTGCATAGGCAAATGTCAATGCTGCATGGACGAAGGTCAAGAATTATGACTCTGAAGTCTGTCATTTCAGATAACCATGATTTTTTTATATTTTAGTTTTGTACCGAGTTTTATTCTAATAATCTACAATAAACGTCACCATAAATCTCAACAACTGTTATTCTCTCTTGATTTCACCTGTGGCCAGTGAAAAGTTGGAACTTTTAGGGCACCTTTTGTTTTCCTTACATATGTTGCCCTATACCTCTATACTTCATATTGACTAAACAGCTCTTCAAGCACAATCAAAGCCAACAATTTTTCAATAGAGGTATAGCACAAGAAGAGAAGGCGTATTGTTCCAAGCCTGTTTCAGGCAGTATTTAAGATTAAAAAAATGCAAAAGTTATTTATTGCCTTTTTGAAGCATCAAATAATAAATAAAAATCATCAAGAAAAGAACTTTGTGAAATAGTTTTTTTTTAAACCGTTCTTTTAATGAGAGAATTTTCGGGAAGCACGGTGTTAGAGGATAATTACATAAATGACGACAGGCTGACACATATCTCCATCCCCGTCATGTGGGACCCCGCTCACTCGTCACTAATTGCTCATGTTGAATCCACTCAAAACCGCTCAGCTCGTTTTATATTGACAAACTATCATCGCACTGCCAGCGTTACTGCCTTGAAAAATACTTTAGGTCTGCCGTTCATAACTCACCGCAGAAAAATCTCTCGTTTGTGTCATTTTCATAAACTATTTCATAAAAATGTTACCCTTCGTCATAAACTAATTACTCCTCCATTCTACATATCTGCTCGCATTGATCATATCCATAAATTTGGTATTCCAAATTTGAAAACTTCATTATTTCAATATTTTTTATGCCGCAAACATCTATACGCTGGAACCACCTTCCCGCCTCGATTGCTAACATCACTGATATTGTTATGTTTAAAAATGCTATTACTAATATGTGCAAGGATGAAGAAAGAATAAAACAATTAAAACTGGGACAATACAACACACTTTTCAGATGAAAGATGAAAGATGTTATGAAAGATGTGTTGTATAGCCCCAGTTTTAATTGTTTCATTCTTTCTTCATCCTTGACTCAGAACCAACACGCTGTTCTCCCAAGCATAATATGTGCACTTTATAGTTAATATTTTACAGCTCTCTCTCCTCTTCAATGTACTTACCTTGAGGGAATTTGAAATAAATAAATATAAATACATTTGTAACTCTCCTCTAGCACCGTAACGTTATCAGCACGCTTCATGTCCATGAATTGTGGGGCACCTTTGCATGGGTTTTTAACGGAATACAAGAGATAAAAAGGGGCAACCCACAACACACCTCTAATTTAGACATGTTGTTTATGGCCCCTTTTTTATCCGTCGCCTCTTGTTTAAAATATCGTTGCAAATGTGCCTCACAAACCACTTACATATTGGAAAACGTGCTTCAAAGTACGTTTCAAGGGTTCGTTATGAATTACAATTCTTCCTAAAAACATCTTAGAGGAATTCATTGTGGCTCTTTATGGTGAACTGATTCATCGAAAAAAAGCTTAAAAGAACTTATCTAAAATCTTTGATAATGCACCGTTTCATAAAAAGTACTTGAAAGAACTCTTCGACGGTTGTGCATAAACAAATGTTGTGTAAACAAAAGGACTCAAAATAAATTTTTAAGGGTTTTTCACAATGAACTTTCGTATCAAGAAAGGAGTTTAAAAGAACTCCTTTATAGGTTTTTCGCAGAGAGCCCTTTTAGGGGTGCCTAAAATAACTTTTTAGGGTTGCAAAATATGCACAAGCCGAAGAACCCCTGAGAGTTATTTTATAATCAGATTTGTTTAGAGTATAAGGAAAATTTAATGTTGATGAAAACTGATCAGTGACACTCATTTTCGCTCCTTACGGTTCTTGTTATGGATTCAATCCTAACACTAAAGATATTCACAATGGGAAGGACTACGTGGGTCGTACGGGGTCGAATTGTATATTTCTTCTTTTTTGAATTTTGTTTCTTCACTTTTAGAACGGAAATATTAGGAGGGGTCTTCTACCAGAGGATATGTGAACTCTATATTTAGGTTACATAATATTCCTCCCTACATTCACCAACGGGCCGAGAGTATCCGAAGATAAATAAATAAATAAAATAACCGGGTGCTGCGTACTTGCGTCACCGGCCTTCAAAAAAGCTCTCATTGTCTGTGAGATAATTAAAGGGGCCGCTTTTTGCCCCTCTTCGTTTTCTCGCTTGTGTCACAAAACACACACTTGAGCTGCTTTCTCGTTTTTTTTTCTTTTGCGCCGTAAGAAGAGATAATTCCGACGAGGAAAACAAAGAGTCTATGTATAGAAAGCGGCCGCGCTCGTCGTGGCCTTCGTGTTTTTTCTCTTTCCGTCCTCATACACCGCAACGAGTTTTCCTCCGCAGCAGACATACTTACGGGGAGCAAGCCCAGAGCCAGGAAGACGGCGCTTCGTGCTGGTAAGCTTGGCGCCCTGAAATGTAAGCGCCTTCGCTCCTCGCTTTCGGCGTTCTCGACCGTCTTTTTTTATTTTTTTGGCGTAAGCGTTTTCATTTTTGTTTTGTTGTGTAGAAAAAGGTGGTGGGAAATCTTCACGTGGGTGTGTTCCTAAAAATTTAAAAAAATCAAATAAATAAAAAAATACGTCGTTTCCAGATGTGATTTTTCCAAATGATTTTTCTTTTTTGCTTTAGTTCAGACGATAATGGCATTTTATATTTTTTTCCATACCTATGTCATGTGTCTGATGTTTTACTTTTAAACCCCTGCTACGGAAAAGACCCGTAAATACACAATTGCTTTTGTAGTTGCAGAAGCATGGTTGTGGGGAACTGTCCATTCATAATTCGAGCGATTCTTGAGCGCCTGCTTATTGGTATCTATATGCACTTGCACGAAATTACCGCTCTGAAGGAGCGTACGTTGTGTTCTTCTGGATTGCTTCAAATCCACCAACGGAATTCTCCATCAGTCGCGCGGAGAGCTCCCAGGATGTTCCAGCTATTTTAGGGACTTATTTGCAATCCCGCATGATGCACAAACTCTCACGGAGCTCATTCGCGTTAGGCACGCCACCAAATTACATAAATGTTTTTTGTAAACTTCTGAGACTATTTTATTATTGATTCTGAGTGGTTCACAGCACACCAACATGTTGTGTCTGTGTACCGTACAAACTCTACTACACGTTTGAGGATGTAAATATAGAGGAAGTTAACTTTCAACGCGGATTCACGATAAAAACGAGCTCATCAAGATATTGTCGTAAATCCGCTCACTCTCTTGTCGGCTTGCGCTCTGGTTCTGGAAACTACAGCTTAAGTCTCCGCGCACTGACTACCAAACGCCATACAGGCTGCAATGCGATGACGCTACTGGAAGTTTATGTGAAGCATACAACTAGATCGAGCAGTGCCCCATTCATTTTCAAAGCCTCTACAGAGCTCGTAGCTACAGGGGACTGTCCTACTGAAGAGGCGGAAACATCAATTATGAACCGAACAGAGATAAATATAACGAAGATTATGGAGAATTTGACAGTCATCACTTCCTATAATAATGATTATAAAATATTCGCAAATATATTGACATGGCCACATCGGATGTAACTTCTTACATAAGTGGTGACCATCAATTTTATGGCATCCAAATACATATTCGTTTTGCTGGAAGCATTTTAGTGTATTCCAGAATAGGTGAGGTGGCGTTATATAGAAATATTGAGAGAAGATCCCATTATTTATGCGGTTCATTGGAATGATGTCAAGGATATTGGTATGAAAACTGTCCCCTATATATGCGCTATAGGCCGGATGGCCTATAGCGCATATCGAACAGAAGTAATAATTAATGGAAATTTCTCGGTCAACATCTCACTGCTATCTTCTATTCATCCAGGGTGCGCTGACGCCGTTTTTAGGTTCTGTTCAGATATGAAGAGTACTAGAAATGACATATATATGTTTTTGCTTTCATGAGTTCTTACATGCTGTTGCAAAACATGTCCACACATCAGAACACACTATGCTTTTGCAAGATACTTGTTTTCGTGAGAAAATAAATCGCGTCTATAAGGAGTTGGAATCAACGACTTTCCCGATTCTGTGTTGACGCAACTTTGAGTGTCAGAAGAATAACAAATATCACTTTCTAAACAGTTAATATCCTTATGTTTAATGCACAAAAACAGGTTTACTGGAGTTAATGAAATTAATTTTATTTCTTTTTATATTAAATAATCTTTTCTTTTTGCGTAACGATATCGTTTGGAGGACTATTTCGAAAAATTCTAAGGTGTTTTAAATTATATTTTTGAGCTCAACCTTTTCGTACAAAGTATTTTATGTGTTATGTTTTTGTTTTCTAAATATTTATCATTCCAGTGTTGTAAATATTTTCGTACATTGTGCCCAGAATTTCTGAAGAAAAAAAAAACATCAAACCTCTTGATACTTTTAGTGGCAATTAAAAAAAAAAGATCAATTTTTGATTTTCTTCTAACTACCCTTAATGACCGATAATTCCAGATCTGCAGCAACATGTTTCGTCTTTTTGTTCTAAAAAGAAATCAAATAAATATTTCATCAAGTGTATGTTGCAGTTAATTGCTGTTGAGGTGTTCCTTTATTAACGAGTAGTACTCGAGCACTACATGCCACAGTGCCACTAGTGGCTCATATAAACGTGCTGAGACCATAAAGCGCTATAAAAACAAAACAAAAAAACATTCAGTTGTTTTTATTTGTGATGTGGCCGCAATTGCCAATGAACACTGAACTTTCGCGCGCTCTGTCATTAGAGTGTTGTACTTGGTTAATTATGATACTAATTGCTTTACATTTCAAGGGCACAACCTTTGTTTGTGTAGGCTGCTGACAAAATAGTTTTATTCACTTCTAATGGCATCGCTATACTTCATTCCCCCTTACGGTAAACTGTAGCGGATGTTACGAGTCACCTCCGCCAATTCAACGTATCATGATAAAACGCGTCGGAAACGCCATTCTCATAGGTCATGTGATACTAACACGGTATTAGATTGACCTCGATAGCCTCTGCTGTTTATCGTAAGGTTAAGGGGTTTATGAAATCGGGTGACGTTATGGAAGGAGCTGCCCCGACCGATGGCGAGCGTGGTGAGCGCGAAACGATAGCATGCGACTCAAACACACCGTCATAAGAGTAAAAGCAAGGCATCTTCATTGAACCAATGTTTCGGCGTCACGCAAGTGATGACTCAGGTGTTTTGTAGCCGGGCGGCACATCGGGTAATAATAATCACACCGCGCTGCAAAAGGGCTATGTTGAGAGGCTTTATCTCCTTCCTCAATCATCTTGCGCGGCATGTTTTTGACGAAGATGGAGGTCCATGTCAAACAGAATAGGCGACGGAGATAAAATATCAGTTTTACTTTTTTTCCTTACCATCAAATGCTTTTGTGTTTTGGTATTGATCACGTGCTTGCAAATGAAAATCTTAACAACCGTTTATGTAAATACTTGATACCTATACATTTTTTTATAGCTGTGGGTTAAGTCTAGTACAGAAAGGTTCGACCTTGTGATATAAATTTCTCATAAGATATAGGTCTGCGAATTTCACACGCTATAGCTAGAAATGCCATGTTGTTGAATTTGTGTAGCCTAATACTATTTAGGGGACCTACTTGAACCCATCCATTGTTTTTTCAAAATTATTAAACTTTTTTCTTGCGAATTTTAAACTAGAGCACCCAGAAACGTCGCGTGATCAAAGAAATACGTTTCCGCCATGCGCCAATTCAAAACGCGGTTAGGGCCCGGCACATCTGCGATTGCGCCGACGCTGGTCTGCGTACGCAAAGCTTTTGGATACGCTATTGCAAAACTTCCTAATGTTATTACTTAAGTTATTTCCTACCAAACATAAAAAACATTGGCGGTGCGCGTAAATACGAGTGTCCACCTATTCAAGATGAAGGAATTTTTGTTCCGAGAAGTAATGTTTTTTTGTGTGAAAAATAGTATAGGGATTTGTTTACCCTATAAATTAGGCAATAGCAAAAATACCAAGAGAACTATATATGTCAAAATCCACCTTTGCGCCATTTTACCTGAAACCAGAGTGTCGAACCGGAAACGAACGGAACCGGAAAACGGGAACGAACCGTTATTTTTAGCCGAACCGGAACTGAACAGAACCGAAATCTTCGCCACCATCTTGAAACAGAACCTGAACTGAACCGGAAAAAAGAACCGGAATCACGGCAATCACGGCCTACATTGCCGTGTTTGCGGATGTGCAGCACATCTAGATAGGTGTACCGTGCTGGGCAGAAGCAGCAGCCAACTGACTAGAGAGATAGTGGAAGCAGAAAATATTGCCAGGGATGACGACAATTGTGTAAGCACTCCATCGCTCACTATGTCAGGAAAGGAATTAGCTTATCTTAGTAGCTTATCTTATTAGCTCACATAAGTGCCATTTAATGGGATGTAGAAAAAGAGAGAAGCCAACATTCTTGAATGTATATCGAAAAGGCGTAGAAGAAAAAGAGGTTCAAAAATAGAGATTGAGTTGTGAGTCAGCGCTGTGTGAATGTTTTGTCTGCTGTGATTGTCTCCCTAAGTGTGATTGTTTCCTTTGGCCTGTGGTGACGTGTGTTTGTGTGGATTCCCTACATGCGCTGTTATTTTTGAGACACGGAAACCAACTCGCCCAAGCCGCCGTCTTGTCCGGAAAAAAAATAATGGTAACTGATTCAAAACGGTTTACGGTATTCTTTTTAAAGTCAAAAATGAATATTTGAGGGCAGAAAATTGACAGAGCTTTCTATTCCTGCGAATTGATCATACAGATTTGGTATGAGAAATTGTGGGATTTCGTGGCACTTTTGTATTGGCACTGTGATTAATCATGTGTCAGGTGACACCATGCTGTCAAATAATTTCCCGTCACACATGACTGACTGAATCAATCCGATTTAAGTTGAGAACGTCACCAGATACATTGGAGGTGTAGACACCGTGACGTAGTCACGTTACTCACCGCATTAAGCATATTTAGATTGAAACTATCACCAGATTCATTAGAGTTGTTGACACCGCGACGTGACAAGACATCACGACTTCGCACAACGAGTAACGGGACACCGTGACGTACTCGATTGTCATGAGCCCGAGTCGAGTGCTCGGGTTCATGAGGATCAGCATCGCCAAATATTCGGCTAGTCGCTGATATTCTGTCATGGATGCGAATAGCCCAACTCAAACACTGAAGCTCAGCTCATGTTCGAGGCTTTGCCAACCAGAGTTCATGACTATGATGAACACCGACCGTATATGATTGTGTCAGGTCACGTGGCCATTTCTTTTAATTGCAAGTAAAGAAGGGGAAAATGTTTCTTTCCTCTATTTTTCTTTTTGCATCTTCCATTGCGCGGAGAGGACAACTAATGGGTGGTTTATCTTTTGTAAGTTATCATCGTCGGGGATTAGTTCTTAGCGGTATTTACGGAAAGTACACCAGTTGTTGCAAGACCCATTTTACATATAAGCATCATTAAGACACCCACTTTCTCAAAACGTTGTCCCAGAGAAAAGAATAATTAAAGTACTATATGTGACTCAGTGGCGTCACAAGGGGGTGCGTGGAGAGGGGGGGGGGGCGGACCGCCGCGGTGCAGCGCTCAGGGGGTGTCACGGAGGGCCACGAGAGCGGGGGGGGGGGGGGGTCGGGTCGCGGCGGGCTGTCGCCCCGGGTGCCGCTGACCCTCGTGACGCCACTGATGTGACTTATTAATTTGACGTTACATAGAACTAAACGTGCGTACGGGAGGGATACATAAAAAGAATGATCTCAGAAGGAGGACAGCCGATCGTTGACTGCAGCTTTAAGTCTCACAGAAGTGTCATTCTCAAGTTATTCCCCAAGCTTCGACCGCCTTCGAAATTTTGTTTAAATTTCACGATTTTTGGTGCGAAATAAAAGCTTTAAAGGTGAACTTATAACACTTGACACAAACATAGGTGTTGAATTAACACCCCAAATCAGAGAAGAAATTCTCTCAGGAATAAAAACAGTTCTCTTGAGAAACAACAAGAAAAGGAGAAAAAAATTTTGCTGGGAGTGAGGATTAGTTCAAAAACGTACTGTTTTGTAAAGGTTCCTCTTCCCGCGTCTTCGGCACAGACCAGAAAGGGTAACCTGGAAACGTCTCTGTCTGCAAAAACACTTTTACCATAAAGGCGGTTTCAAAGTGGCAGAAACTTTTTCCGTTCCTCGCGACGCTGCGCTAAGCAAGAATAATTTGTATCTCTGAAATAAATGGCTTGCACTGAACGCGAACCTTCTCAAACTTGTGCACCACCGGATCTGATTTTCTCAGCAAGAACAAATCGCAATGACCACCAGCATATACCGGTTATTCACTACTCGCCATATTTGAGGGCGCTGTGTAGAGCGCATGCTCAGAACCAGCTCCCATTAGTAGGCTACTAAGACGGGCAATATTGATGGTGTAGAAGGAACATTGCAAAAAAATTAATTGTGAAAGGTCGCCATTAGCATGCGCTCAGCAGTCGCGCACACAGCTATTAGCGACGTGAGTGATCGAAAGCGTCGCTGTGGTCAGCCTTCCGCGATTGGCCGAATGCTGACTATGACGTCAGCAAAGGATTTCGCATCGATGAAAATAAGAGGGATGTAAGAGCTTGCATTTTGATGGTGTTCGCAGTCTTGCTTGGAAAGCGCGTTGATTTAAAGCTTCCACCATGCTAATTTCAAACACCATCGAACTTGTTGTTCGCAAGATAATAACGTCACGAGAGGAACCATAGGAGTGCGCCACCAAAACATCTCGTCGCTAATAGCCGCCAGTGAATACTCCCTATAGTGCGATGACGTCCCGTGAAAACCATATTAAAAGTTCAGTTTTCTCGTGAAATGCAATGTTCGCTGCACTAACAAAGGTGGATGCCCGAATTGTAAAGCTGTGCACTATATATTAGCAGTCTCGCGATGATATACGGCAGCCTAATACAATGTTAGAGCGCATGACTGATACAGCAGAGTTGAAAAATGAGGTCCCAAACCAAGTGCACGTAAAACCGAACATACTCTTAGAAACTATATAGTAAAACGGTAGTAACTGCCGCAGTCACTACTTTTATGTAAACGTTACTACCATTTTACCATCTATTTACAACGTCAAACGCGCGACAGATTACGGGAAGGCTGTTCCGTAAACTGTCGCAAATAGTGCGGTGTGTACCGTTACTTCTTGGTAAGAGATACATTCCTTGGTGTGTTTAGCGACAATATTAGTAAACAAGAGCACCACCATATATATAATATTGTCACGAAAGAAGGCGACGAGAGGATGAACAGTGAACAGAAAATAGAGGTTTAATCAGCGAACTTGAGCCAAACAAAATAAAGAACGAGCGTCGAGGCAGCAGAAGAACGGGCGGCGATTTGACGGCGTAAAAGCAAGCGTGAGCGAGACTGACTCGACAAGGTTGCGGGAAGCTCCTTATCTAGTGTGCGTCGTCACAGCGAAAATTTGAACCAGAAAATTCGAGCACCGGTCGTCCGGGGTGAGAATGAACAGGCAATTTCGAGAACAAGAAACGAGGGCGAAATGATAAAAGTTATGCCCCGAGCAAGGATAAACGCGAATCTTCCAGAATTCCGTGACCGGGCGCTGTTTGCTGGGCCCTGCGCGCGGCAATATTGTTAACGGGCGACGTGGTCACTGACCAACCGAATTCTTTCAATTGGTCAGCATAAATGTCGTATGGGTAGCCATTTGCGGCGGCGATTGGGTTCGCCTCGTCGCGTGTGTGTAGTGCGGCTGTGTCTTCTGTGTTCTAATTTTTTTCCGTGTTAAATGTATAATGCACGGACAAGTGCATGTAAGCAACGTGGAAATTAATTTGTTGTCACGATAATACTTTTTTTGTCAATTTTGAATTTGATGTTGACTAGCGCCACTTGGCTAAGGGTAGTGGCTACTAGGTGTTGCGAAAGTCAGTGCCTGCTACTAGCGAAAAGTGGTGGAAAATTACGGAGTTGGCTAGTAATCGTTACTAACTTCTTGACCTAGAAATTGTTACTAGCTTAACCGTTACTACCTTCGGTTACCACAGTAGCTACTAACATGTGACAAGCAGTCACATACATTTGCGTAGTAAATGCTACTCACTTTTTTTCGGAGTGTAACAGCAGCCCCCCCCCCTCTTTCCCTCCTAAGGAAGTACTGCACGTACATTGATTTCGTGCAAGCTGATGCCCTAAAAGTGATTTATGTTAAGAATATAAACATCTCCGTCTGTTTTTTCGCGCTATTTATGGGTGATTATGAATATCATTACATGAGGTTGTATTTCTTTTTGCAATAAGGCGTCGTGTATCGGATTCTTTTTGAAGAATTGCCATTTATTATCTCTCTCCCTTTGCATTATTTGTGTACATACCTTCTGATCTATGATGTGAGCACACAGTCTTTTATGGCGAAACCCGCGATCCGGTGTTTCATGCTGTTAAACAAAGAGCAAAAAAGCACGTTTCCGCAGATCGGCTCTACAGCTGGCGTGTTTTCGAGTATCGTCCTCCCACGTCGGTCTCAAGCGGTTTAGGGAAGTTCATATAGTCATATTTATAACTGATAATTAAATATTTGAAATTACAAACTCAAGATTTGATAACAAAAATGAAGGGCAGATCCCCTTAAAGATTTTACATCGAGAAGTAAATGCTCCCCGAAGTATCTGAAAGAGGCTCAGGAAATCTTTTCCAGCGCTTTTATCCTCGATAGGCACGGGTATCAGTGATTTGGAAGAGCGTTAAACAAATGTCTGATTTTGAAAATAATTTAAATAACTATGTGTTCCTAACATATATAAGTTCTGAAACAAATAAAAGTATAATATTGTGTCTTTTATGTTACGAATAGCAATTGCAAATGTCTGTGGACTGGACAAAAACATAGTACACAAGGGATCGCGCGGAACTATGACAATTACACGCGCTGAACGTCAAAAAGTGACCAGTTAAGTATCTGCCATGTCAAAATACTACTTCATTCTATTTACAAGCATAATCAATTAGTAAGTGTGATGCTTTAAAAAAATTGAATTGATGGGGGTCTTGTCAAGTACAAACCTCAACACCCAGGCGCTATTCCAGTTTGACCTCTATAACAAAATCTTTACTAGGGTGCGAGCTTGTTTAGACTAGATTCGGTCTGAATATGAATTGCGTATAGATTAGAGTGAAGAATTTTGATCACTCCGTTTTGCATGGTTCTTCGCCTGCATCATGGTGCTGAGAGTAAACAATGTTTGTTAGGAAAGCAAACGTTGTGATGGCCGCTCAGTGTTTCTATATTAGGTAGACTGAAAGAGCTTGTCCTAAATAATTCGTGACACATTGAAAATATTATTGATTTAGCTCAGTTGCGTCGTCAGCATAAATAATGTGAAACGTATTTTGTAAACTCTAATTCACGATATACCGTATATGGGTATGAGGTGCCCATTCCATGATTTTATGCACTGCAATTATTTTCTTAGTTTAAGAGCACAAACTACGACTCAATGTCTGATACTGAGACACACAATCACAAGTAGTTTAGGCGACCTATCGCACTTCGTGACAACCTTTCAGTTCAGGTCAATTATATGTGACTGAGAAAAACAAATATATGTTGCGTCGTATAAATAGGGCGTTTTGTATGTAATCCAGATTTTGTTTTGCTGTTGGGTTGAAATGAAATAAAGCAATTTGTTCTTTTTGGTAGCTGAAAACCGGTTTGAACCGGTCTGAACCGGTTCGAACCGTTATTTTAGCTCCCTGGAACTGAAACGGAACTAAACGAAGAGCGGTGAGCCCGAACCCGAACCGAACGGATAAAAATTTTGGTTCGATACTCTGCCTAAAACTGCCCAAAGCCATTAATATACAGGGCGTTTCCTTTTCTTCGAGCATGTTTATTAAAAGAAACTCGTGAAAGGCACGTTAATGCGGTTTGTGCAGGTAAGTTACGCGACCAGGTGGCCATAATGAGGGCGGTTAATACTTACGAGAAGTCAAACGATTAATTAAATTGTTTTGAATTTTTTAATTAGTGTAAGCAAACAAAGGGTTTCAACGACGGCCATATGAGCACCAAGCCTCGTACGAAGAAGTTTACAGACGCACAAAGGCGAGAGCTACGAGTTGACCAGAGCTAATCAACCACCTTCCTTTGATCACCTGACCCGTCCCTTTCTCTGCGCATGGATATGAACAAGAGCGTGGTTACGAGGCGAAAGGTAAGCGTGTAACTTTCCAACGAGCACATAGCTTCCACTGCACTGCCAGCTTAGGGACGATTGGCTTATAGGGTACAAGGCGAAGGGCACTACACCAGTGAAGTCAACTCATTTTGAAACCTGAGAGGACAGGACGAACAGATCGCCACACTTCTTGCTCTTTCGTCAAGTAAGGTCGAACCATTGTGCGCCACAAACGACCGGAATAAAGTAAAGTAAACTTGTCAAGTAAATGCCATTTTTTGTGGTTGGGAAAGGCGGGAATCGAGCAAAGCAGGCGCCGCTTGCGGTATGCCTCGCTGCCTTTTTTGGGAAGTTTTTTCAGGAATAAGCCTACGAGCAGATATTGCCACCCGCTTGTCGCGAAGGTAAAGATTTTGGGAAGCTCGCGCCATTATTTTCCTCAACTGGCGAAGCTTCTTAGAAAATGTCCAGACCCCTTTGTGACAGCACGCAATAACTTGGGCTCTCCAGGTGTTTGGGAACAAAACTCCTTGAGAGGAATGACCGGGAGTACGTCAACCAGTGTGCTTGGGAAAAAAAGATTAAATGGCGTCCTCAGCAAAAGGAAAAGTTTCACGTTAAGACTCCTTATAAGAACGAGCTCCCAATGCCCGACTTAAAGGGACCATAAAATGACCTTTTTATTTTCGCCAAAAAACTTTTATATTAAACCTTCAATGTTAAATGAATGCCGAACCGGCATCCGTTTTCGTTTCGGTTTATTAACTTTTACACCAACAAATTAATGGAAATCGCCTTTTTCTTCCTCTCCAACTCACCGAAAGACAAGTTGCGGCGTAATTTTGACGGTCGTGACGTCCGCCGGCATCGGCACCGGAAGTTCTGTCGGCAGTAGGAGTATGGGAGCGTTAGCGGCGGTGATTTGGTGGTGTGCCGATAGGTTCTACTGCGTTGCTGACGCTGATGCCACCGACATATTTTCTGAATCGGCGCCTCTTATCGCCGCGATAGCCATGGACAGATCGCAGCTGAGCGAAATTCAATTAGAGGTGTTGCGCTACAGCGACAGCATTGGACTAGTCCGATACGCCGGTATGGCTGTTAGGAAGTGCGGCGAGTCTTCCGACGAAGATTCCAGTTCTTCATCGGATTCGGCGGAGGGCTTTTGAAACCTGCCCGCTTTCGCGGAGAACGCTGTGAATGTAACTGCAATGCAATCACGCTCGGTGTCAAAATGTTCCGAGCATACACGAATGACCTAAGACCCGGGGTCCCTTGAACCGATGAGCCTGCACCAAGTGCTTCAACGTGGTTCGGGCGCTTCGGTACACTGCAGCCTTTCGGCACTGCGACCGAGCAATCGATCACAAGCAATGTAAACAGTACCCGAGCAGCCAGAACAGGAAAGTCTACTCTGCGAAGAAAGCGCGACCAGGAGCAAACCCGTTCAGCACACGACGCTAGTGGGTTGACAGCGCAGGCGCAGTCAAGTCTTTCTCTTGCTTCGTTTACCACACGATAGATGGCGCTTGGCTCTGAGCATTATCAAATTCGGCAATTTTCGTGACATCTCTATTATACTAGAAAATGTGGATCTGAATGTTATTTAAGAAAACTTTCAGGAAACATTCGCCGGCTATTTATTGTTTATGATCGCGGTGCTGGTGAGGTAGGCTCTTACCCAATAGGCGACGTTGATTTGGCTGACTTGCTGCGGTTCCTCTGTAGCATCGCAGTGAAAAGGCATATAGCTTTCGACAAAAAGAAAGTGTAAAATAGTCCGGTTACCTTAGTACAAGTTTTATAGCGAAGATTTTGTTTCTGGCTTTCTATTTTTGGGTTTTGGGGTTTCTTTTTACACCTTTTACCACGTGTGGGGGATGAAGTTCGATTTAAAAATCGTTTCATGGTCCCTTTAACGTACTGACCCGAATCGTAACTTCTTATAAATCGGGGAGACGGAAACATATCACCTTTTAACTAAGAACCTCCACCGTTGAAGGAGCAGCGAAACGGGTGAGCGGACTGCATTTGAGTCACATCTAAAGAAGCTATTAATCATGTTTAACAATTATCTTCTGTGTGCCATCAAAACGATTGTTCAGTATGGTTCACTTTGAGGCGCATAATGCTCTTGCGGTGTATACTGTAAGACATGAAGTTTGGTAGATATACCTGTAAATAAAATTTTCGCTAATTACTAACTCAAGGTATTGAAACGTAATGCCAGAGTAATTTAATTACTTTTGAAAAGGAATCGAAATGTCATGTTATGACTTTTATTTTGCGCTAATTTGTAATATAATTTAATTAATTTTTGCTTCGTTTTAGAAAATCTTTAGTGATGTAATTTAAATACGTTTTGAAAGTAATCTTTCCATGTCTGTCACAGTTACGGCACAACAAAGAAGTATTCAATGAGGTAGATCACCCCTGTGGCGTAGGAGGGGAGGAGGACGTGCTTACCGCTGTACTTTTTCCACCGAAATCCCGAACTGACTCTGTATCCCTTCAAATGCTGCGGTAGTGCACTACGCAGAACACGGTAACGGTTTCCTAAAAGTCACTATTGTCGAAATGAATAATGTATTAGAGGTTTCGCACAACTCTCACTACAATGCAGAAAAATTTAAATTATGGGCACTTTGTTTTCTAACTTTGGATGAGAACCTGTGGGACAATTGTTTGGAGTATCCCACGATAGTCTCTGACAGCTTAAACAGAACACGGACACCGCCAAAAATCTATTTTTATTTGTGAGGCGATTTAATATTGTGTTAGCAGGCCACCCAATACATACTGTGCTGGGTTGTCACATATATATTTAATAAAGCCAAAAACACTCAACTGCTTCAAACCGAAACCGAAACACGACACGGAAGCTCATGGCCGGAAATCACGTGGCTACACCCGACCGGGTTTTTTTTCTTTCTCCGCGTCTCCGGTGTGTGACGCAGACGACGAACTTGCGTGCACCGTTTGTCGTGCGATTGTTTCGCCCTTATATTCCTTCCGCTAGATGTTCTACGTTTGAAGATTGAATGGCCTCTACCAGGAACTGCAGTTCCAAAGTAGCGGCCCCACGTCCGTCGCAACCTGTGTGCCAACACCGCTCCTACTCCGTACGGAGATGCATCGCAGCACAGAACAAGTGGCCGGCCTGGGTCATAGTATTCGAGCACCGATGCTGACACCAGCAAGCGCTTACTTGTCCCAAACGCTTGACGTTGCTCCTGGCCCCAATGCTATGTCTCTCCCTTTCTGAGCAGCACATGCAGTGGTTGGAGCTCTGATGACAAGTTTGGTAGGAATCGCCGGTAGAAGTTAAGCAAACCTAATTAGCTCTTCAACTCCTTGATGTCTGCCGGTTCTGGGGTGCTGACGACGGCTTCAACCTTCCCAGGTGCTGGATGAAGGCCTGAGGAGTCAATCACATGGCTAAGGTACTCCACACAGTCTGCAAGTAACGTGCATTTCTTGAGCTTCAACTTCAACCCCGCATTGTTCAAACTCTCCAATACTGTCTCCAAGTTGTTGTAATGTTCTTTGTCATTCTTGCCAGTCACTAGGATGTCATCAGAATACACTACTGCACCCTGGCAATCATTAAGCAGACTGTCCATTGCTCCTTGAAAAATGGCTGGTGCTGACGACACCCCAAATGGCAACCGGGTGTACTGAAACAGCCCCTTCTGTGTGCTAATCGTCACATATTTTCGCGAGTTTGTGTCCAACTCAACCTGTTGATAGGCATCACTCAAAATTAGCTTTGAAAACTTGATGCCCCCCGACAGCTTAGCCCACAGCTCATTAGCCCTCGGAACAGGGTATGTCTCCGTTTCTGCAGCCTGGTTAACTGTGACTTTGAAGTCCCCGAACGCTCTTACCCGGCCGTCCTTTTTCAGCACAGGCACGATGGGTGCAGCCCACTCGGACGTTCGCACGGGAACAAGGACTCCCTCCCTCTGTAGCCACTGACGTTCCTGTGCCACCGGGTCTTGCAACACCAAAAGGCACCGGACGCGGCTTGAACGAACCTCGTCTTTACTCCTTCTGGAACAGATATCTTTGCGGTCACTCCCTGTAGCTTCCCAATACCTGTCGAAAACAGTACAGGAAACTTGCTCACCAGGTCGTCCACGCTGACCACTTGTTTGGCGTTCAGCAACTCCTCCAGTGGCATGCCAAAAGTCTTGGCCCGATTTCGTCCCAACTGGGCCTGAGCGCCACCCCGCACAACAAAAAGTGGCAGCCACGCATCCCTTCCGCTGAACTTTACATCCTCCACAGCCTTGCTAACGACCGCGGCGGTGTGCCCGAAGTAGCTTCTCAACCGGACATCAGACGCCTCCACCTCGAAATCGGGAAAACATCCCCTGAACTCGGACTCCCCCATCACGGAAACCACGGCTGCTGTGTCCGGTTCCATCCTGACCAGTTTGCCTTCTATGATGACCTCAGCATAGATGCAGAAGGGTGGAAAGTTGGGCTAGTTGGTAGTTATTCATCTTGGTTTTGAAAGCGCACAAAAGACGAGGACAGAGTAAGAAACACAAACGTCGGGTACATCCGGTCTGTGGAGAGCGCTCGTCCGTCGTTTGTGTTTCTTACTCTGTCCTCGTCTTTTGTGCGCTTTCAAAACCAAGATCAGCATAGATGGGCGGTACTCGCTCTTCCACAGACCGGATGTACCCGACGCTTGTCGCCGGTGATGCCTCTGGATAAAGCGACCACAATTTCTTAAACTCCACGGCGTCTGAGTCATCGTCGCGGGAAGCCACGTTTACGGCGCGAACCTTTGCTGGCCTTCCGTCACCCTTCTTCAGCTCGGCCCCCAGTGATATCTTCAACGCGGCGTGCCGTGACCTTCGGCTGCGACGCCGTTGGTTCCAGTGCACACTCTTTTCAGGTGACCCCGTTCTTGACACTTGAAACACCGTAGGCCTCGAGCTCTGCACGCAGCATCACCGTGTTGTCCTCCACAACAGCGGCAGCGAAAAACGGCCTCACTGGGCTCTGTGACCCGATTCACCTCTCGCCCTGCTGGACGCTGCGTCAACTGTTTGGCTCCCATGGCCGGTGCCTCCATGCTGGTCACTAACTTCATCGCTTTATCTAGCGTTAGTTCCGGCTTTTCTAGTAAACACTCTCTCATTGCGTCGTCGCTTATGCCGTGAACCATTTTGTCCCGCAAGTTATTATCCAGCTCGTCTTGCCTCTTCCACTTGGTTGGCATTGAAGTACTGGTCCAACACTTTAACGTACTTGTTCCAGTCTTCTCCTCCGTCCCCGGCGAATGGCTCCAGCTTCGGCATGTTGACGGGCGCTGGCGCTGGCGGGCAGGAAACAATTTTACCTAACTCATTTTAGTTATTAATCCTCGTCGCCTATGTTGAGTTTCAGCATAACGTTTAATGCATCTCAAGACATGGTTACAAAGGGTTACAAGTGGACCACCTTGGTACGCTAACAGGACTGACCCCCCCCCCCCCCAATCTGCGCACCGCCTTTTAACAACATGGCCGCCGCTGGACCAACGCCCCCAAGCGCCCGCCATAGCTGCGGTGGCGCTACTAGTCAGACCACAACAAGTTCAGAATCAGTTACGCTATCCAGCGAAGAGTTCGAGTTTCTTCGGAGTTTGGACTCGTTTGTTTAATACTTTGTTTCAGCTTCTGTGAAAGCGACCCTATGGCTACAAGCGCGTACAGGCAGCCTAAAAACGGTGCACACACACCACGAGGCCGCGTGCGAGACAGGGACGCACAGAGCATTAGGGTTTGCGCCGTAGGTTTGGCTTCGGTCAGACCTGAGCTGGAACGATGTATAGTTATATATTTCTCTACTATTTAATTTTTTATCAGTTTTTTTTGTACTGGTACTTTCTGTTAGAAATTTTTCGGATGGCACAATACCGTGAAGATGTCCTACATATGGGATTCTTCTTTTTTCTTTTTTTGTCTTCTTGTGTTGTTGTATTTTAAGAAGACGAAAAAAGAAAGTAAGTCGTAAGTCAGAGCTGTGTCTGTGTCCCTTCTTCTACTTGTCCTTGTGTTCGTTTTCGCTGCTTTAATTATATGTTTACTATACGCCACCAACTAGCCCACCTTCAAACATTACTGCGAACATTACTCGAGCCGGAATGTGTCATCTGGGCAGTTAGGCTCTTATAGGTCATGTTCAAATAAAAACCTCGGCGAGCATAAATAGCCTGTCAGTGTCCCTTCAAGAAACGCAGTGCGAGGCGAGTGCAAAACAACATGTTTTCGCTCAGTAGTCAATGAAATGGCGTCATTATTCGATGAGAATGACGTTGAACGAATGACAGAGAAGAGAACATGAACATAATAGGCCCTGCGTTGTTTTTTAAACGGTGACTATATAAGGCATAGGCCTACTCCATTTTTTATCCTTCAACCCTTTTGCTTTATTTTGATGACAGAGACATAATATATGTACCTACAGTCGCCGGCCATATGAGCTCCCCGGCCGAACGCCGACCGGATCAGCGGAAATCCCGCACGCGGCGCGTCGAGCGTTGCCGCGTTCTGGGAGCCGGGCTACAGGGCCAAACCATTCCGTTATCAAAGGGGTGGATGCATAGCTTTTATCGGGATTCCAGCCTTTAGAAAAGTGAATCACAAAAACATGCTCGATTAGAATTGCCGTGTCCGGGTGTTGGTTCCATATGTCCGGATATGATGTTCTAACTGCTGATAAACTGGAACTTGCTTTAGGCGTAGATGAAGCAGCAGTGTTCGATTGAAGCTTACAAATGTAAAAACCCCATGTTTGATATGATATTAGGCCTGACAGCAATGATCCCTCGGCAAGTGAGAAGTGGCCGACCAGGAAGCCATCTGCAAAGTCATCGTGGAGAGAATTGCCCTTGGCGAAGTAACACGCTACTGAGCGCAGAATAGTAGAGTCTCCTCGATAAAACGCGTTTATGAAAAGCGCCTAAATCTTTATTCTGCTTCGATACAAATCTTTCTTTTGTTATCTATAGGATATCTTTATAGATTAAATAAATTATTTCAATATCGCTTTTCATTGTCTAGTCTAGGTTAAAGAAAGATTGTAAGAAATGGGGGCTTGTGCGTATGATTACTCTTTCAGTAGGAAATATTTAAAATGACAAACCGGTTCTGCAAATAAAAAAAGTAGCATTTAACACGTCAGAGATATTATGCAGTGAAGAATTTCGATAAGCCGTCTGCGTTTACTACAACCGAAAGCGGGATTGTTATCGGCCGTGCTTCAGATTCACGTTCCGAAACGCGGAATGCTATTAAACTTCCTGCGTCCACCCCTTTGATAACGGAATGGTTTGGTCCCAATAGCCCGGCTCCCATAACGCGGCAATGCTCGACACGCCGCATGCGAGATTTTCGCTGCTCCGGTCGGCGTTCGGCCAAGGGAGCTCATATGGCCGGCGACTGTACGCACCATGACAAAGCCAAGCTATCATCATCATCATTTATTTTCCTTGAGGGCCCCAGGGGCATTATACAAGGGAGTGAACACAATAAAAACATCAACAAAAATAGTTAATAAAAAACACACTGTAAGCTATACTTGTATTTCAGAAAGAAAGAGGTTAACGGCTGCAGCAAACTTGTTAGTGTCAGTCATGTTTACAATGAGGTCAGGTAATGAGTTCCAATCGTCAATAGCTGATGGTAGAGTCGACATTTTATAAGAGACAGATGACGAAGTAATTGAGCGCAGTTTACATGAGTGGTCAAAACGAGGGAAAATACGGTAGGGAGGTGATAGTAGAGAATCTTTTAGATGGTTGTTGTGGTAAAAGATTTTGTGAAGAAGAGTGAGACGTGACACCCTTCGACGGAAAGAAAGTAAGTCAAGGTTAGCTGATTTGCGTAATCCTGATATGCTAGTGTATGGGGAGTAGTCAGAGTAAATAAAACGAAGACCTCTGTTTTGAACGGATTCAAGGTTGTTAGTTAGATATGATTGCCATGGTGACCATATGGATGAAGCAAATTCAAGTTTAGATCTGACCAAGGTTGTATAAGCTAGTAGTTTTACTGAAGGTGTAGCTAGTCTAAGGTTACGGCGAAGAAATCCGAGAGTACGGTTAGCATCGGCAGTGACAGCATTTATGTGAGTAGTCCATGACAGATCAGAGGTCAGGTGAACGCCTAGGTATTTATATGAGGAACAGGTAGCTACTGGGATAGTGGAAAGGTGATAAGAAAAGGATGAAGCATGTGAACTGCGGGTGAATGATAGAGATTTACATTTATTAAAGTTTAAAGTCATTTGCCATTTGTGGCACCACTGAGTTATAAGTGCGAGGTCATTCTGCAAAATTTGATTATCGTGGTTTGAATTAATAGGTCTATAAATTACACAGTCGTCGGCGAACAGACGTATTGAAGAGGAGATGTTGAGGTAGAGATCATTAATGTATATTAAAAATAGAAGGGGGCCAAGAACAGTTCCCTGGGGGACGCCGGAGGTTACAGTGCAGGTGGTAGATTTGGTGTTGTTAATAGATGAGTACTGGGTGCGATTTGTGAGGAATTCGGAGATCCATTTGACGACTGAGGGATGGATATTAATATTTCTAAGTTTCAGTAAGAGACGTTGATGAGGGACCCTGTCAAATGCCTTGGAGAAATCAATAAATATGGCGTCAGTTTGCTTATTAGAATCAAAGTTTGAGTAAACGTCAGTAAGAAAAGCTGTTAGTTGCGTTTCGCATGAGTATGACTTGCGAAAGCCGTGCTGATGCTCGAAAAGAAGGTTGTGGGAGTCTAGAAAATTTATTATGTTAGAATAGAGTATATGCTCTAAGAGTTTAGACGACACACTGGTGAGCGAGATGGGGCGATAGTTGTTGATTAGTTGGCGATCACCTGCTTTGTGAACGGGGATGACGTTAGCGATTTTCCAATCGCATGGAATTTCAGAAAGTTGAAGAGACTGCGAGAAAATGTCGCAGAGGAAAGTTGCAGAGACGTGTTTAGTATTTATTAATATTTTCGAGTTTATTTGGTCGTCGCCAGAGCTAGAAGACACCTTCAGCTGATCAATGGCCTTTAGTACACCAGAGTGGTCGATCATGATAGGATTCATAGGAGGATGAAGGGGTTGGCACAAGTTGGGCATACTTGACAAGTCTTCATTGGTAAAGATTGAGCTAAAAAAGTTGTTAGTTTCAAGAGCACTAAGTTCGTCAGAAAGTGGAAGGCCGTACTCGTCAACGAATTGTAATGGAAGAGAGAGTGCTGGGTTAATTACTTTCCAAAACTTTTTAGGTTTATTGGTTAAAATGTTGGGGAGGTCATGAGTATAAAATTTGGATTTGGCATCATGAATCGCGGATTTGTAGGCCCTAGCGCATTCGTGATAGGCGTTCCAAGATGCGTTAGTGTTAAGAGCCTTTGCCCTCGTATAAGCTCTTTTTTCCTGTTGGAGTGACAATGAACTGTTTTATCGTACCAAGGGTTAGTGTTATCGGATATAATTCGAGTGAGTGGAACGAAACGTTTGATTAGGGATGTTAGTCTATCTTTGAAAAGAATCCAGTTTTCATTGACCGTCCTTTCTGCGAAGTTAACTGAGAATATGTGATAAAATTCTTCGAGGTTGGTGTTGATAGATGCGTAGTCGGCTCTCGCGTAATCGTGAATGAATTTGCAATAACGTGATTTCTTAGGAGTAGTGATAGAGAATGTTAGCTCAATGACGAGATGGTCGCTAATGCTGGGTAAGTATGTGACGTTGCTGAAGAGTGAAAGGTCATTGCTTAAACATAGGTCGAGTACGTTGCTGCAGCGATTGGTAATTCTAGTGGGTTGAGTGATAACATTAGATAGGCTAAAATCTAAACAAAGGTCAATAAACTCTTGAGAAAATGCACAGCTAGAACAAATAGTAGACCAGTCAATATTTGGGTAATTGAAATCACCAAAAAGGGTAACTAAAGCGTTAGGATATTTACATGCGAGTTCAGAAAGGCATTTATACAGCTCAATAACAAAATCTCTATTATTATCCGGCGGTCTGTAACACACACCCATTATTACGGAAGGCGTTGTGCAAAGATACACCCAAACAACTTCTAGGTCAGTGGTAAGCGGTATTAGCCGAGATGGTATATGGTCTTTTATGGCCAAAAGTACGCCCCTCCTTTTCTAGTTTTTCTATCAGACCTATACACTCGAAAGTTTAGGTGCGAGGGAAATAGCTCAACGTCAGATATATCCGGGCTTAGCCACGTCTCTGTAAGTACTACAAAAGCGGCATTACACGCTTCAATTACTGAAATTATTTCGTCTCTCTTTGGTATTAGGCTTCTAATGTTAGTAAATAGGATAGAATGACTTGAAGATTTGTTAGTGATAACATGGTGCTTTGCCGGTCGACTCCTAGAGGGCGACGAGAAGAAGCGCTGGCGTGGCTATGTGTCTTTTTCTTTAACGGCGCCAAGAGCGGCATCGAATACGTAGCACCTATCATTTATAAAAAGTTTATCATGACGCAGTCTGTAGGGGGTGCCTTTGGCCTTGCAAAATCAAGAAGGTGACGGCGTGCGAGCCGGACAGAAATTGGGAAGTCTTCGCTGATGGCTACGCGAGTTCCTTTAAGCTTGTGGGCTGATGAAAGAACGCTATCTTTATCTTTAAACGAAGAAAACTTTACTATTATTGGGCGACATTTCTGAGGGTCGAATGCTCCTAGGCGATGCGCCCTTTCAATCCTAGATGATTCAACTTGCACGTTTAGTTTTTCGGAGCACAAGCTAGTGACCAAGCACTCTGACTGAGCCCACGTTTCCTTGTCTGCGTCGGTGATGCCAAAAAATAAAAGATTACAGCGACGGGATCTGCCCTCTGCATCATCGCAACGTGTTTTTAGCTGAGATAGTTCGTTTAAGGCTGCAGTAAGCTGGGGTTCAGTAGTCGCGGCGCTACTAGTATCCTTCTGCTTTAGTGCGTCGAGTTCACTCGCGAGTTTGTTAAGTCGCTCTTCAAGTGTTGAAACTGTCTGTTCACTTTGTTTTTGTTTTTCTTTTAGAAGGTTTACTTCTTGTTGAAGTATAGTATGACTGTTTTTAAGTTTATCGACTGTTTCTTGTAAGCTAAGTAATTGTTCTTCTTGGGCTTTTGACATGGGACCTGGGTTCCGCTCAACATCACCAGACAACAACAGCAGCAGAACTCTAAAAGACTCAATACAAGCTTCGGGGCATGGAAGCATAACAAGGCAAACATTGTCTGATTTAAAACAATGGCAAGGTTTTTGTTTACTAACCTGCGGGAGGACGAAAAACATGAGCAACTTCATGGCTGCAAAGCTTCCATGCCCACTGGCGCGCTGTCGCAAGGGGAGCTCCTTTATAGCTGCCGCTGTCGATGTCCCTGCTGATGACGTGGTGTGAACGAGGTTCTCGATGAACTTGATACCAGGACAGGACGGTGCTGTCGACCAGTGATTGGCAGGATGAAGATTGTCGTCCGGATGCCGGAAGAAAACCGCGCCGTCATCGTGACTCCAGTTAGTTGGGGACCCACGCGCCGACACGCTCAGGAACTGCGGGAGGACGAAAAACATGAGCAACTTCATGGCTGCAAAGCTTCCATGCTCGTCGACATTTCTAATCTCTTCCGAGACACCAGTTTTTATTATAGATGTGTGATTCCTAAACGAATTGGTTGATTCCTTAAACTTTTTGACCGACCAATGTTTCGCGAGAGTAACGTATCCAGCTTAATGAGAGAGGAGTTTAGTCGAGATCACCTCGTTTCCATAAATATTTCTCAAGTTTTCAATTCGGTTCATTATTCAGTAACGGCTTACGTCCAAGTGTTAGTAGTACAGTTGACATATGCGTATTCCACTAACTGCAAAAAGCTTTCTTCTTAAAATGTATTGTACTGCAACGTAACTCGTTAAAGTATGGTTTAAAACAACTGGATATTCTTTTCGTTTGATGCTAAATTTATAATAAGTAAGGAGCCAGACACCATTCAGAATGCTTTCATCTATTGCTAGTAAGCCTTCCTTTTTTTTTTGGGGGGAAGGGGGACATTCTAAAGGCAAACGTCAAAACAGATTCTACCAATCAAGCCTTAATCTTTACTTTTTACTAGTGAGTAAGCACGAACCACTACTTTTAAGAAGAGAAACGAATCGTTCTCCTGTATAGCAATGACTGGGCCCGACCCTCGTAAGGAGACTGCCTTACGAAACGAATACATGGACGGGTCGAAATGTTTGGATGATTGGTATAATAGAGATCCGCCTGTCGAGTCAGTGTATTTTCTAAGACATCTAGTACGTCTACGTCCCCGAACAACACTTGGGAAGAGTGAATTACTGTAGTTCAGGGAGGGCACCTCGGCGAATGACTAGGCTGACACTAAGTTAAGACCTTAAAATAAACTGTGCTGCAACATTGAGCCTGACATAGCACGCGAAAGGTAATGCTATGAATCACAGTGCAGCATGGAAGTAGGAAGCTTCTGGAAGCGACACAATGCCACCAGAGGTGGATCCATAAGTGTGAAGGGACACGCTCCCAACAATGACCAGAGTTCTACAGCTGCTTTGGCCACCCTCGGCCCTCGGGTGCACCAAAGGGTGACCAAAACAGCTGTGGTTTTGGTCATCGTTGGGAGCGTGCCCTCAACAGTCCTGACTTCACCTCTGGTTGCATCGTGTCAACTCCAGTATCTTCGTACCTTCATGCAGTGTAGCATGTATTTTGTAGCGGGAGCTACACTGGCCGAGGTTGAGCAGTTTCGCGTGGCTCGCATAATGAGCCGTGCTCCAGTGCTGCGCAAGCGCGAGGAGCAGTGACGTCACACGGCGCACAGCGGGCGCGCCGCGTGCTCCGCCGCCGCCGCGCGCGCCTCACTGGTCTGCGCATGCGCGAGGAGCAGTGACGTTACACGGCGCACAGCTGGCGCGCCGAAGCTGCCGGCGCCGCGCGCTCCACGGCCACCGCGCGCGCCTCGCCGGTCTGCGCATTCCAGAGGAGTGACGTCATAGCCGCGGTAGACGCACTGGCTCCGCCGCGTGCCCAGCTGTCCGCCTCCGTTGCGCAGTAGCCAAGTCTGACGCTGCACCGGAGCCGCTTGATAGCGTCTCTCATTTTGTGCGCATAAGCTCGCGCTACGTATATCCTGGCATAGCCGAGCTAAGCCACCGCAATTTTTTTTTTCGGTTTAAACATATGTTCAGTTTCATCATTCGCCAGGATTCCTCCCCGAATTACAGCAAATGATTTTTCCAAGTGGTTCTGTAGGGAAAGCAAGTGCACATCCTTTTTATAGTTTATGGCGTTGGTTACATCGGCTAGGTGGCATGAAAAAAAAAAACAGTTTGTCCACGAAAAGCTGCGGCAAATAGGAATTGTCTGCAACTGTACCCTTCATAGCACGATTACATTTTCGAAACAACTAATATAAACTCTATCACAGCAGATAAACTCTATCATGAAGTAAAGTGATTTTACAAATTGATAGCACGCACCGAAAAAGAATTAACGGCGACTTTTATCTTCACACTCTTCTAGTGCATGAAATACAGTAATTATAACGAGCAATAGCTTTAACTTGCTAAGAATATACCTAACAGCAGTGGCGTCACAAGGGGGGGGGCGGGGGGGCGGACCGCCCCGGGTGCAGGGCTCAGGGGGTGTCGCGGCGGGCCACGGGGGGGGGGGGAGTCGCGGCGGGCCACGCGAGAGCGGGGGGGGGGGGGGGGGTCGCGGGCGGAGACGCGGGGGGGGGGGGTGTCGCGGCGGGCTGCCGCCCCGGGTGCCGCTGACCCTCGTGACGCCACTGCCTAACAGTCATTCCGGGGAATGAGGAACATATTTTTATCCTTGTCTATGTTAAATAGTGTTAAGAATTTGGCATGAGGTGACACCACAATATCACGTGACACCAGGGGCTGACCCCGCGATGTCATTTTGTTGCGTGACCTCACCTCCAAAGACGTCACATCAATTTTCGCACACATTTGATCGGAAAAAAGAACATCACTGAGTCAAGTGGTGGTTCACATGATACCATGACTTCCCAAAATGACAATTTCCACGGTAAATTTATCGGAGAAATTCATGGACAGACGGATATCTTTCTGGGATCAGGGAGTTATGTGAAAAGGCATTCCATGCTATGGCAACTTTCGAACACTATTGTGAGCGGGCTTTATCCAATCGACCTGCTTTAAAATCCTACGCCACTTTGTTTGGCAACGCCTTCTCGCACCGATAAATTCCCGCAGGGGCTGGAGGGAGAGGGAGGCAGCGGAGCGGACTCATCTCGGCTCAGATGGACCCCGGACTGAGAGCCGTTTTAAGGGGGACCGAATAACGTACACTCACCGTGGGTGAGAATTTGCATGAAAGCCATTTCTAAAGCCGCAGCCACCAGGAAGCTCGCTTTGTTCGCCGGAGCCGTTTCTGGTTCTTTCCGGGGGACAGCGCCGTGCGCTCGCTCTGGCGTGTTTCCGGCCAGGCCTTCCATTAGATGGATTTGCATTCCCCTTTTGTTCCGCGCGGCCTCAGGTAGCAAGCGTCTTCTGGGAGTGTGGACCGCACCGTACTATACGGCACAGGTTCTTCGGGTCGGAAGAAAGTAAAAAAAAACAAAACACGAGGGACAAATTTTGCCTCGAAGCCATTGTCGAGTTGTGTCGAGTGCCGACTACTTCTTCACTCTGGCATTGATAATTGGAAAACAGCGCCAGCAAGCGTTTTTTTCTTTTCTTTTTTTGCATCGATACTTTTTATTGGTGAATATATTTTTAGAGGGTTAGACATGGTGGACATCTGGAGTTTGGTTTGTTCAACGACGAGACTATAAATAATAAAACATATATTCCTCTTTTTTGGTATTGAACAGGGATATATATATTAGCGGTGTTAATTTGATTTTATCGTGTTTTTTATATTTAGAACCTTAGAAACATCTCGAGGGTAATGTGTCTAAAAAATAACGACATCAACGAACGCTTAAATAAGTCACTATTAAAATGTTCTTTCTAATTAACTGTGAGCATCACCAAAAACTCAAACGGCCACATTTATATATATTTTGCGTAGTAAGGAGATAAATAAATTATCCAGCTAATCCTGACACAAATAAAATATCAGGTTTTTAATACATTGTCAATCCCATTAAGAATACCGTCGTTGCAGCTATTCTAATACTCAATTGTTTCAATTCAATTTATTACTCAATAACATCAAATATTAAAATATTTGTCAAGGTAACCCCTGGGGGAGGTGACAAAAAGGGACGTGACAGACACAAAGCTTCGTGCTGTGTCTAAGCTTGTGTCTGTCCATTCCCTTTTTTTGTTTCCTCACTCCAGGGTTACCATGTCTATCCTGAGCCAGCCCTAGTTCAGTGTTTATTCTAAAGGCATTTAAGAAATCTTTATCTAATTATTGGACTTTATGGTGCACTTCCTATTATATGGTGGCAAACATCTTTAACCCTCTATTTTCCTTTTCACCGTCAAGGGTGGAACTAGGTATTTATTATTAACTGGATCACGATAAAAACGAAAAGCGTTCATCACTGCATTCATAAAGCGGTTAAGAGTGTAGTCTTTTAAATTATGGGACTTGTCTTCCAATCTTGCAAAAGGAAGATAGAAACGAATAGCCCCACAACAGTTAAAACGACAAAAACATGCGTAGCATCGAATGTCAGTTTAGTGATTTCCGCGTGTAGAACTGTCCTTTGCTACCTAAGTGTTTGCGCTCACAGTTTCTTCCCTTCCCGCTATGTAACGTGCGCTTGACGAAATGAAGAAGTCTGAACCTTTCCTTCTTTCATCGTGCAGGGTCTGAAGAAAAAGGCCACACATGATGCCGACCCCGGCAGCATTGGTGATCCTCCTGGTCTTTTGTAGTTGCAGCGGAGGAAACGAAGTGGTTCGAGAAACAAGGCATGGCAAAGTTCGGGGAAAGAAGGTCGAGGCGCTGGGTGCGACAGTTGAGGAGTACAAAGGAATCCCTTACGCCGAAGCCCCGGTGAGAGCGACGCTACGTTTCAAGGAACCAGTACCCCGGTCGCCGTGGGAAGGCACACTCGACGCGAACTTAGAGGGAATTGCCTGCCCACAGATAAACGTCCTCAGGCCCTTGAAACTCGAACTGGCCTATATGGAAGACTGCCTCTTTCTCAATGTGTGGACCCCTGAAAACGCCCAGGGACGCAATGTGCTCGTGTGGATACATGGCGGCGGGTTTGTATGCGAGAGCGCCTTCATGCCCTACTACAGCGGACTCGCCTTGGCTGCCAAGACGGGCTTTGTCGTGGTATCGATGAACTATCGCCTCGGCATTCTCGGATTCCTCAATGCCGATTCCCCGGACGCTCCCGGAAACCAGGGTCTTCTTGACCAGGCCCTGGCACTCAGGTGGGTCCGAGACAACATCGAAGTCTTCGGAGGAGATCCGGCCAAGGTCACCATCTTCGGGGAAAGCGCTGGTGCTATGAGTGTCAACTGTCACCTGATGTCCCCCGTCAGTAAGGGCCTGTTTCGAAGGGCAGTGATGATGAGCGGGACCATGTTTAGCGTCGATTTTTTCGACACGGTTCACGAGAGCCTGGTGAGGGGAAACGATGTCGCTAAGATCGTCGGCTGCGCGGCGGAAGGAAAGGACTTGGTCTCCCACCCCGACGAGGTACTTCGCTGTTTGAGGTCGAAGAAGGCGGACGAACTGGTCCTCACGACTGCAGAAGTAACGCGGCCGAAAGCTTTTTCGTTCTTTCCAACAATTCACAACGAGTTTCTACCGAAGGTTCCCCTGAATGCCATGAACCGTGGATTTTTCAATAATGTCGACGTCTTAGCCGGAGTCACGTCAGACGAAGGAGGTTTAGTTCTCGCATTTCCTACAAAGTCAGAACTCTTGAGAGAGTCCTTGGAAGACTTCGATCGAGCCAAGGTGGAGCGGTTACTCCTCGAAGCGGTGTCTTCCTGGACGAAGGTCGAAAACCCTACCATGCTTGGCCATTACAGACAAAGAGTTAGCCATATAAGAGACAAAAGAGAGCTTGTGAGGTCGCTCCTGGACTATTTGTCAGACCGAGAGTTTGTGTGCCCGCTGCAGTTCTTCGCCGAACGATATGCAGCGAGAGGGAACGCCGTCTATTCATACGTGTTTGCACACAGATCGCCAAAGGACAAGTTCCCTTCATGGATGGGTACACCGCACGGCTACGATATCTCGTACTTCTTCGGCTCTCCTTTGATCGCTGACGCTCACTTCACGGCAGAGGACAAGAGCTTCAGCGAGGACATCATAAATATGCTGACGTCGTTTGCTGAAAACGGGTAAGATGTAACGGGTATTTTTATGCACTCGCTCGATGACACGTGATCTGTGAAAAAATGAAAGCACGCGAATCTTTATGTATGCGGAGTTAACTAGCCTATCCTCAAAACTAATGAAGATATTTTTAAATATATTGGGTTCATGACAAGCCTTGTTTTTCGTAGAGCAGAAAACAAATTGCGCCTGGCTAAGAGCTCAGAATTTGTAAGAATGAAGTGCCAGCGGTTTAGGTAAGATACAAAAATATCGAAACGTACGTTTACCCAAGTGAATAGTCAAAGGAAACATCAACAACAACTATAGTTGAAACTTGTAAAAAGCGTAGAGTGGGCCTTTTATTCCGGGAATTTATTCGGGACAAGAAAAGTTATCCCCCTCAGTGGGATCGAAATTTCAAGGATAGCATAGAGGACGCTGAGAGTATACGTCGTTCACGCACCGTTTATATTGTACATGATGTGCTTCTACTCTCTCCTATGTATCTGGGTATCAATTGAAAGTTTAAGAATGCTATGCACCTCGAGGTAAACCCGTGTCACCAGCGTGCTACAAGAGTTGAATTTATTTATTATATTTTGACGCACTCTTGAGGCTGCTTGATCGGCCCCATTGAATTGTATGGTGGGCTGCGGTAGGACTTTAGGTGAAACGGAATCACAGGGCTGCGAATCCGAGAGAAATTTCTCAGATTAAGGTGATATTCAGGTCTATGTGGGAATAAGGGAAATATCACTACTTTGAGGGAAGTTTTGGGCACCGTAGATATCCGGAATTTTATAGGTCAATTAGGATTTTCTTCTTCAGATAACATCGAATTTCAGTGTCTTTGACTACATTTCGGTTATTTCCTCCATCCATTCGGCGTTTTTTGTGCGACCATCTGGCAAAACTGAGGAGTATTCCAACAACTTTTTGAGGAAAATCCAACGTTACTAAAACCCTCAGTTGGGAAACTCACCCTTGCAACCTGGGCCGCTGGCGTCCACCGAGACCGAGCTAAATACGATAACAGCGCCGCCCTCTAGCGACGAGTTGAAACATAAGAGTTGCTTTACATGGCTACTGCCAGATGGCCCTGCGAGATGGCGCCACCGGCCCTTGCCCGACTCGACGCGCAGCCGTGCAATTTTCGGAGTGGACGTTGCGGCAGAGATGGCGGCGTTGCGATCACCATTAGCTCGGTTGTCGAGTACGGATCGGAGCCACTTTTTTAAAGCAAGCTCTCTGACAGTTTCCCAACTCAGTGGTTCTAGTAACGTTGGCAAAATCAGTTTTCATCGCCGCCATGAAAACTATGGAGGAAGGGACCAGTCAACTCGAAGCTTCTGAGAGCGCCACTGTGCCTTCTCGGAAAAGAAAGCTTGACTACAACAAGAAGTACTGCGAGGTCTGGAGATACAAACACTATGTCCAAGATACCGATTTTCCATAGATAATAATATTTCGTGAAATGCTGTGCACCAAATTGTGCTTAGTATGTGTTATGTTCCACGTGTTCGAGTTTCATAACTCTAGCTTGTGTTACACATTTTTGTTTTGAACTGACTATGATACAAAAGCGCTGATGACGTACACAACATCTAAGGCGAAGAAAGGGTTTCGCGAAGAAAGGGTTTCATTCATCAGTTTGAATCTCCCGGTAACACTACCCCTCGCCAGACTTTCTTTGACCTTTCTTTTGGCCCGATAAACGCATTTTTGCGAAACGTACGCGAGGCGCAAAGGTTACGCAATTTGTCTCTTATCCTAAAAATGAAAGTGATGCAGAAAACAACGATTATTTAGTATTATATAAATATCTGGGCAGACGAGATAAATTTCGGCAGAAATGGAAAAATTTCAGGCGTGCGCAAGGGAAATTCTGACTTGCCGTGTTGGCAGCCCTGTGGAGTCTAGTGGAGATAGCGTGGCGTGAATAGCACACCATAGATCTCGACGACCATACCTGTTTTTGATGAAGTTGGACTTGTTGAATGCTTTCCTTTAACGACATATACAGTTGTTTTTATTAGCGTAGAAATGCAGCAATTCAACAAAACAAAAATCGAATGATTTTACAATATTGTTATTGTGGTATGTAGAATCGAATGTTCTACGCACTTGTTTTCGCACAACTAACAGCTGGATCATAAATATGAATGTTCTCATTGGTTCGTGGAGTAAAAACAAACAACAATTGTTCGTAACTGCTTAATCTACTAGCGAGTTGAGTGATCATCAGCTTAATATAGGAAGAAACAAATCTACACATTTGACTTACATTTTTTTACGAAAGAGCTACACATAATGGACAGAGCACAGACACATACACACCAACACAGCGGAAGATGTGCTGTCTGTGTTCTGTCCTTTATGTGTAAATCTTTCGTAAAAAAATGTATGCAGTACCAACGCGCTCCCTAAAAGCAGCACATTTGACTTCTTACTGTGTTTTGCTATGCTATAACAGGTGTGTTGTATCCTCATATAATAATAATAATGTTTATTTTTACATCAAACAAATGATGGAGGGAGACCGAGGAAAAAAATGAAAAAACTTGACATTTTGCCACCCACGGAAAATGAATGGCAAAGACCTTTATTTACAAAGTCTTAAAATGCATGACGTGCAGCATATTTAAGGAGAAATTGTTTATGTATGTCTTGAAGACATGGAACATTTGTTTATGGAAGTGAAGAACATATATGTCACTTCTAAACTTAGCGGAGGAACTGGGTTTCTTTATGCGTTCGTGCCGTTAGGTCACGTGACTTAAATATTCCCACCTCAATAAAATCGGGTTAGAATGAACAAATTAAAATAATAATGAAACATCAGGTCTTCAGTACGTTACCATAACTGGCAGCCACCTTTATCTACAAATTCCTATTACGCGTGTAATGCAGTATTTAGTTTAGAATGCGTTAAGCCGTCGTTTCGGGAAGTGAAGGGCCATTATTTTTATCGAATTCCCAGATACATTGAGCGGGGAAACAAAATTTTGTGTTGAGGTCGGGTAACGACTCGTTGCCCCGCTGAATGTAGATGAAAATACAGGGACGGACGGATGGACGGACATTTTGAGATTACGGGGTGGTGGTGGTGGGGGGGGGGGGGGGGGAGGGGGGGGAGGGCTAGCAGGTTTTATGTTTTTCTCTAAAAAAATATTGCTGTATTAAAATATTGGAACCATTTTTAATTTCAAAATAATTGTAAACTATTGAAAATGTTCGACCACTATCAATGACGATCACAAAAATGCTGATGTGACCTACCGTATAGGTTTGGGTACTATAATGAATAAAGGCACAATAAATAATTAAAAACCCTTATTGGGTCTTTTCGTTTTGATCACCTGACATTTTTTTTAACTAAGAGCCCCGCCTATTATTCGTATAAATTTTAAAAACATTCATTAAAGCACTAATCGGTATTTTACTTCACTGAATTTCCCTTTCCCACTGGTCACTGAGGGAGGTCACTCCTCAATATTTTTAGGGAGTCTGGTGATAGTCGCTAGCCCCTATGAGCAGAGTGCCGAACCGGAATCGAACCAGACCGAAAACCGGAACGGAACCATCATTTTTAAGCGAACCGGAACCGACCCGAACTGAACTGAAACCTTCGCCGCTTTGTGAAATCACTACACCGGAACTGAACCGAAAAAAAATTATAGCGGTAACCTTTTCAGACAATTCACGGTATTTTTGTGTTCTACTTTTTTCCTAATATCACAAGCTGAATATCTGAGGATCAAAGACTAGCGGCTGTACTTCTATGTATTGATCAAATCGTCAT
>JAZHYW010024533.1:0-177251 GCA_037355805.1 Ixodes ricinus | reverse complement strand
TTTTCCACTAATGAACGCACGGACTATATTTTGGCATAAACTTGAACTGTCTGAACTATCTAGAGCATATTTCATTTAGTTTATAAGCTGCATACATCAGCCATAGTTGAGTTGACAGAATCCAAAACTACCGCGGTTATCACATGCAAACACTTCATTTAAGGAGTAATGTATACCGCGTTAATAATATACGCATACATAAACGAAGATAATTATCTACAACATTCCCTCATGTTTTCACGCAGAGCTTTTACGAAAAATTTGTCGTTTGCCTAGATAGTTCAGAAAGTTACATATTTGCTCTCTCTAACTTGCGACACCATATATGCAATAGAAGAAATACCGAATATGCAGTTCACTGAAGACGCACTTTTCCGTTTTTAAGTCGCAACATGCGTGAGAGGCGGATGCCTTTTTGAGCAGGTGAGCAGCTGACATCTCTCCTGATAAGACGCGGTGCCTTGACAAAGGCTTCTCTGAGGTTCGCCCACCACTCGTCAAAGTCGAAGTATGAGGGTTCAGTGAGAGCACTTGATGCACTCGTTGCAAGAAAGGCTATGTACGCTGCAGCCAACGTTTTACGTACCTGGCTGCTGTAGGACCCTTCAATTTCCCACTGTTTTCGTGCAGCGTAAGAGGAACGGCTCCGGGGTTTACGACAGACGGCATCCGCAAGGGAGTGCTCTCAAGTCCATCAGCAGATATTTCTTCGTTAATGTCTTCTACTACTTCATGTTCTTCGACGAAGCTTGCCGGAGATCTTGAAGATGGGTCACTCGCCGTACACGCTGCAAGTTGCTCACCGGTGTGTCGAAACAGCTCTGCAAGAGTATATCCGTGAACAGTACAATAGCAGCTTTGGACGGAGGCAGGGTTCTCTTCAATGCATCAATGTCGAGGTCCGTTACGGGACGAAAATATCGGTTGTGGTATACCACTCGCTTATGTCTCTCAAAGTAGTCGGCACTCTACTTTCTTTTTACACTAAAAACTGCGTTTATGACCTTGAAACGTGGATGTACAAAATACGAGTGACCACCTACTTCCAGTCAGTCAGGGTATAGGAAAGGAGAAACAAAAAGGATGATTCAGAGCCAGAAGCTTAGTACTAAGTAGGTCGCCTCTTGCACTTGCTTCCAAGTTCGAACCAGTGTGTTATTCATAGGGGCGGCCTTTTGCTTCTTTATTATCTCTCCTTCTATTTTTGACTCTTTATTGTTTTAGTATCAAAGATTTCGTAAATTCTAATCGCTGAAAAGCACCATCCAGAAAGAGCGCGCCGTGTGCCTTTTCATTTTAAAGGGAACGCAAGTGAGGAATGGGGAAATAGGACGATAATAAAACCAGGGGATAAACGAGGCCATCAAATACTAGTTAAGGTCACAAGTACCAAATCAGGTCGAGTTAACTTAAGAGTGCCAACGAAGAGTTCCTTTTTGGTCTACTGCTTGCGTGCCGAGACAGTAGTATTTGTCGGCAACTGTCAATAATCACGGTGGTTATATCCGAAGATACACTGAGACCCCTGCATAAATAGGATTGCGCGCATTCATGATATCGGCATGAAAATGTCGAAGGTCGGCTCCGTTCGTCTTCTCTAGACAACGTTGACTCAACGGAGCCTGCCAAGTTTTGCGCACTGAGGAGCGTCAAGCTTGCGGTACTTTGGTAAGAAAAGGATGGTTGGGGACGGTGCACCATTACACAGCAGCCTCGGTCGGAGGCACGAGGTCAACAAAGTTTATCGCATGGTGAACTCCGACATTCAACGTTACCCCTTGCGCTGATCAGAAGGGACTATCGTTTGCATCACTTCGGTGAACAACATGGTGCAACTTACATTAGACGAACCTTGGTACCCCATTTGATTAAAAAAAGAAACAAATTTTTTCTTTCTTTCATTCCGACGACGACTCCTTTTGAAGAAAGACGGGGCATAGTTATACGAGACTGTAAAGTGCAAGGGAAATGTTGTATCCAATGAAATAGTGACGACTCCGGTCAGATTCTAAGAAGACTAGAGCAATATACATTTTACCTCTGATTTACTTAACTACGTAGAGAAATTACAACCAGATAGCCAAGACTGTTGGTGAAACGTAGGCTGCCGGACTAAGGCGAATCGAAAGCTCTAGGCTATTCCTACCAGCTTTGCTTCTGTTCGTGTTTTCTAGTACAGGGGTTGAGTCAGACGCCTTCTCTAGCTATGGAATGCTAAGGCAAGTCCAGAATGCAATATAAAATTTGTAGGGATGGCCGAAGGAGCTTAGCCGAAAGAGCTCGGGGAATTAGCGGCGCGGTCACCCGAAGTGTCCTTCGGAGGCGCCCGATGCCTCACGTTTTCCCCTTTGGCGGCAAGCGGCGGCCAGCTCCCGAAAGTGGAAGCAGATTTCCTTGCGTGGGAAGTAAACACAGTTTTCGTTCCCACGGAGCAGGTTGTTGCCCTTGCCGCCGGGGTAATTGGGGAAGTGACATTGTCAGGGTCATGTCGGCGACACCGAGGGAGAGAGAGGTCCGGCCAGTGGGTCCGGCCTCCCTTCGGAATGTCGGCGTGCCTTTTTGGAGAGGAGTTGAGTTTGAGCTAGCCCGTGCGCGGAGCAAGTTGCTTTCTCCCGCGGTCCCGAGGGCTCCCGCGTACTCTGTCTTGCGAGACAGAGACCTTGCCGTGCGCGGCAAGGGGCTTGGCGCCGAGGCGCTATCGTTGGCGTTGGGGTGCCGCGAGCGGCATCAGCGGCGTGACGATATCTTGTTTGTGTGTTGTAAAAAGTTGTGCATAATCTGTAAATATATATCATATTTACTCAAGCAACGAGTCTGAGAGTTCCTGAGGTCACCGACTGAAGCCACCCTCCAGCCATCGCAGCACTCCACGATCGACAAAGAAACATTACTGGCGCAGTCGACGGGGATCGTGGACGTCGTCGGCCACTGCAACAACGTCGTGTGCCACGGAGACGACGAGGCCAGTGCTGGCGCGGAGTGTGGCGGTGTTCATCGGCAGGAGCCCAGGACCAGTCAAGACGAGCAGCAGCCTGGCACGGCAAGGCGCGGCTACGAGTACGCCTGTGGCCGACAGCGGCGAAAGCCAAGAAGCGGACGTCGCGTGGGACGATCGGCGCCGGTGACCTGCGGGTTCGGCGTCATCAACAACTGCCGTGGGCCTGGGGCCTTCGACGGTGACGAAGAGTTCAAGCAAGCGAACAACGCCGGCTGCAATCAACGCCAGTGACCTGCGGGTTTGGCGACACCTGACGCCTGCAGCGGCGACAGCCGGGTCTCAAGGAACGGACTCTGCGTGTGGTGATCGACGCCGGGGACTCGCGAGTTCGGCGGCGTCGGCAACTTTCGTGGACTCTACGGCACCGCCAGGTACGTGGTCGCTTTCCCTTTCGTCGCCGGCTGACACCCGCGCTCTTAGCTGCATGGCGAAGTGTAACGTGCGCGGGAGGGGAAGCCCTAGTGGCGGAGGCGACGTGGGGTCGGATCGGAAGGTGGTTCCGATGAGCGTTCGGATAGCCCTTGCGAGGGAAAAAACGAAGGAGCTAGAGCGGCAGGTACGAGTCGCAGAACTCCGGGCGGAGGAGCGGAGAGCAAGAGCTCGGCTTCTAGCGGAGCGCCGGGAAGAGTCGCAGATTAATGCAGCGGAGGGCGCGGAGCCCGAGGCTCACTGCGTGAGGGAAACAGAAAGGGACGCACGAGGCGACCCGGAGACTGCCATGGAGTCTGAGGCCAATTGTGCCGTACAGAAGCCGGAGACTGTCATGGGGCTCGAGGCCGATTGTGCCGTACGGAAGCCGGAGACTGCCGTGGGGTCCGAGGGCGACCGCGCTGTCCAGGAACTGGAGACTGCCATGGGGTCCGAGGCCGGTCGCGTCGTCCAGGAACCGGACACTGCCGTGGAGTCCGAGGTCGATCGTGCCGTGCAGGGACCAGAGACTGCCGTGAAGTTCGAGGCCGATCGGGCCGCGCGCGAACGGGGTTCTCCTGCGTCCGGGCAGCTAGAAGGGAGGAGCTCCCGGAGAACCAGGGGTCGGGCCCGGCGCTGGGGAGACTAGCGAATGCCGAGGTCGCGAGGGGGCTACTGCAGTGGCTCAGATTGGACTTCGGTGTCCCCACGACGGGCCTAGTGTGGACGGTGTGACACGGTGGGTGCCACCAAGTGGGCGGCGCGGAGAGGTGCCAGTGGAGGCGCACGAATCGCCGTGGGGCGACAATCTCGGAGCGGGGACGGCGATGGCGCGCCATGGACGCAGAGTTGGTCCTTCTGACCGGACGTGCTGCGAAGCGAGTACCGAACACGGTTTCGTGGGGAGGCCGAGCCGAGCACGCCTTCGTGGGCCTAATGAAGCTCTGCCGAGCGTTACTGTCCTCGTGACACTCGACACGGGTGCTCGAGTAAGCAGTGATTGTATGATGGCAAGGGAGCGCTTTGTCGCGCTCATACACGTGGTGTCAGCGGGTGTGCATGTGGGGAGGCGATCACTGCCGTGGCTCTTGCGAGGTGCCATTGAACTCGCACTTGCTGTGTAGCATTTGCCGCGCTTTTTGTTAGTTTTGTTGTGTTTTTGTTTACGGCAGAAAGCAGAAAGAATTGTTCTCCCTGTTTTAATCTCTATCTAGCAAGTCGTGCTAGAGGAGCGTGGCTGTGTTTTACTTTGTGTAATCGAACGTTCCAGTGTTGTTCGGTTTTCACCAAGCGTTTTTAGTTTTTCCTTGAATGTTGGTTTGTCGTGATTTATTGGTGTTTTTGTCTTTTGCTTGCGGAAGCTCATGCGGCACCGGTGGTGTTGTGGTTGCGAGCGATCCAGGTCCTCGAGAGGCCTGCTAGAAGACGGAGTATAGTAAGAAGTGTTGTCCTTTTTTTCTTCTAATTTTTATGTAGCATTCGGTGCTAAGGGGGCCTGGCTTGGTAATATCTAGCCATGCGTTTTGTTGTTTTATTTTTCGCTTCAGTTTAAGCGGGTTGTTTTTGTGTTCATGTTGGGGTTTCGGCCATCCTGTTTTTTGTAACTGCTGGCTAGTCCAGAAGTCCTAGCGCAGTTTTCGGGGGGGACGTGTAGGGATGGCCGAAGGAGCTTAGCCGAAAGAGCTCGGGGAATTAGCGGCGCGGTCACCCGAAGTGTCCTTCGGAGGCGCCCGATGCCTCACGTTTTCCCCTTTGGCGGCAAGCGGCGGCCAGCTCCCGAAAGTGGAAGCAGATTTCCTTGCGTGGGAAGTAAACACAGTTTTCGTTCCCACGGAGCAGGTTGTTGCCCTTGCCGCCGGGGTAATTGGGGAAGTGACATTGTCAGGGTCATGTCGGCGACACCGAGGGAGAGAGAGGTCCGGCACATGGGTCCGGCCTCCCTTCGGAATGTCGGCGTGCCTTTTTGGAAGAGGAGTTGAGTTTGAGCTAGCCCGTGCGCGGAGCAAGTTGCTTTCTCCCGCGGTCCCGAGGGCTCCCGCGTACTCTGTCTTGCGAGACAGAGACCTTGCCGTGCGCGGCAAGGGGCTTGGCGCCGAGGCGCTATCGTTGGCGTTGGGTTGCCGCGAGCGGCATCAGCGGCGTGACGAATCTTGTTTGTGTGTTGTAAAAAGTTGTGCATAATCTGTAAATATATATCATATTTACTCAAGCAACGAGTCTGAGAGTTCCTGAGGTCACCGACTGAAGCCACCCTCCAGCCATCGCAGCCACTCCACGATCGACAAAGAAACATTACTAAATTGTTCATCATTCGTTTTTTTTTTTCTATCTACAACGGCGTTTGCAATAATATTTAAGGGTTTTCATTTATTTCAGCAACCGGGCTATCGTATATAATATACCCTAGGTTCTATATACGAAAGTTTAATTAATCGCACTCTGCTCCAGGGATTTATCCGGTAAGAACACTCCCCTGCCAGAGCTTGAAACATTTTCTGGCTCGCCCCACTCCCCAGATTGCAGGTGGCGTAACTGTTAATATGAATGCATTTTAGCCCTCCGTGACGTCCCTCAGATACTACAAGAGCTGCTATGAGCATATACAACAGCAAATAAATCATAGTGAAGTAGCTTCCAAAAATATTTGCTATTATTGAGGCTGCCAGTTGCATTGCAGTGAAGCCAGCATAGTTGAACCAAGGATTGAGTGACAGACCTAAAATTGGCTTATTTATCTGGTTGCCCCCGAAATATAACAAACATATTACAGACAAGATTTATATCCAGTGTATGTACACCTTATTGGCTATAAATTAAAAAGTTAAAAAAGACATTTTTTTTTAAGTTGGTTTTACATATTACATAATTTGAGAATTGTAACAAGTTTGGAGCTAGATGTAAATTATTTGGTAAACAATACCAAAACAATTACACCACCAGATAGCTTATTATCTTAGCTATGCACCGATTTTTGTTTAATGTCATTAGGGACTTTTAGTAGGTCGTATTGTACGGTTACGCTTTGCTAGCGGGAGCTGGAGCCGTCACTTTGAAGCATGGATTGAGCACGAGCCCGCAGGGTCCGCTCTCTGCAGTGTGGGTTCTACTAAAACTCTCTGTTATCTTAAACGGTTCGCTTACCGGATCAAATTTAATTGGAGGCAACATTACTCCAGGTAGCAAGTTCACTATTTTCTACGAAAATAACTATAAACCCTAAAAATCACCGTTTTATTGATCAAACTGGTCTATAACAATCGCTGAAGGGTAACAATGTTTGCCGCTTGAGCAAAACCAATAGTCTTCAGACGACGTTCAAATTTGAGAAAAATCAAATTAAGTTTTTACCCACTTAAAGTTCTAGCACTTCGTTTTGTTTTAATTATTATTATGTGAAACTGTTTTGTTAAATTTTGTTTTAAAAGTCATTTTTTTATTTGAAAAGATAGAGCTAGCACACACAATTAAAAAGAAAATCTGACAAGTTTGAGTCCAATTCAAATGAAATCACCCATCAAGAATTTATGCAAGCAGCACTGATATTCAATAAATCGAGTTATTCGAAATCTCAAATTCTAGGAATTCGGAAGTTTTAAGTTGTATTATTCAATTAATCACTATTCGATTCGAATTCGAAACTCGAATATTCGCCCACCCCTTATACTCTGATTCCGCGCTCTTATCAATAGCTTCTAAAAAGAATTGAACTAAAAGAAAAGTCGCGTTTTGTCAAAGCAAACCTCTAAAATTGCAGCATTCCCCTTCGCTAGTGCCTTTCATTCTGATCAGTTTATAGCTCTCCGAGGCTACACGCCCTGCAAGTTCGTCTGCTCTGGGCACACCTTGTACGTTTGTTTACCCCCAAACACGCCCACTAGGTCACAGCGGCTCAATGGGCGAACAGAATGTGCCTGACGTTTTGGTGTTGAACGGGTTTATCTGGCCACCTAGTCTCAAACCCAGTCGCGTGTCCAGGTGGCAGCACATATTCGCCAAAAGGTGGATTCCGACAACGTTGATTCCGACAGTCGTGGTCCCTGCAGCATGCCCAGTGCAGAAGAAACGACATAAAATGGAAACTCTGGGTTGAAATTGCCAAAGAAATGCAGCGGCGCTACCTCCAGTATAGGCCTTACACGGCGAGTGAGTTAATTGAAAGCTGATTCACGACAATTGCGTATATCTAGTTGCCCGGTCATATTTGTCTAATATTTCAGAGGAAGTGAAACGCTGCTTTGAAAATAAGCGTCGAATCTTCAGGCGAGAAAAACGAAAAGTGGCCAATGTGTCGGGGACGTGTACGACAGAACGTGGCAGTTCTACAGCAGCCTCCACTTCCTGGACCAGAGCAAGCCAGTGCTTCACCGGGCTTGCACAGGAACCTCCAAGGATGAGGATCTTTATGCTGTGAGTACCTTAAAGCCGGGATCACACTGTTCATACATCATCACAAAAGACAGTCCGCACACAGATTCGAACGCGAATCACCGCGAGATCCGCGCTTCGAATGCCGCAAGGCAACGAGTTCAATCAGGAGAATCTCGGCACGTTGCATTCGAACCACGGATATTGCGGTGACTAGTTTTAGCAGACTGTCTTTTGTATGATGCATGTGCAATGTCACCCCGGCTTAAGAAAATTTGCTGTATTTAGCTATTTTTAGAAAATTACAACGGAACGTTGGGGTGCGTTTCCACGCTCTTTCAACTAACGGAATCCAGTAACTCAAATGCGAAACAAGGTTGCTGATGGTTTGCAAGGCTACGTCGCGCAGCTTTGCTGGTGCTGAACCTGGCTGTGACGTGGTTTTCTATAATTTGGCTTATTGTTCGCTCGGAAAGGTAATGTTTTACTGAAGTACAAAATAGACTCCAATCGCAGCTGCGTCGACCTTATACTTTGTTTCACCTTAAAGTGGCGGTGAAACGATTTTCAAACTTCGGCCAAATAATTGTGGCAGTTAGTCTTGGTCATTTCTAGATTCAAGAACAGAAAACCATTTCTGCTTCCGTGCGCTACTTTTTATTTAAAAAATATGGCCAATATTGAAGTTTTCGGCGCCTCTCAACTCGTGCATCGGCGACAGAGTACTTCCGAGTCACGTGCGCAGTGACATCTCTGGGGGATCATGTCACGTCCGAATGGGCTCTGTGACCTCTGTTTTTGGTCGTCCAGCGCTAAACACCGTGTCAACTGTGTTCTCGACCAACGCAGCGTCATGGCGTGTTGGTCTCTGACACCACCGCACCCCTGAGGGGCTCCTCGCGCGGTAGACGATGATAGAGGAGCCTATGGTTTACGAACAAGGGACTCCGGTTCGGCCACAACCAAACACCGCACCCGGTATAGGCATCGCCCATGATCGCGGCGTATCTACAAATATTTACACATGGTGTGCTCTTGGCACAGAACGGGAGATCGGCAGACCCTTGGGTATACGAAGCAGTTTGATCGCTCGCGCGTTGCCCACGAGTCTTTTTCTTTTTCGTCATCGTTAGTGCGCTTTTACGCACGGGGAAACAAAGATGCTGTTTGCAGCACAAACAAACCGGGAACGACGGGGAGGGTGGCTGCGCAGGGGAAAAGGTTAAAGTGACAATTCAACGGGTTTAAAATTTTGATAACCGTGGTACGACAGGTCGGCGGACCTATTTTATGACGTTTGCCCATGTGATATACAATATACAAAAGGCCCGCGGACTGGCCCCCGGATACGTTTCCGTGGTCCGCGGAAGAGCTCTTGAGTTTTGCATGCTTTTTTCGCCTGGAACATGGCGGATTTCGAACTGCAAAAAGGTTACGTCACCGGTTTCGTGGGTACTTGTCCGGGGTATGTCCGCCGTGTGAATACAGCTTTAGATGTCGCCAACGTTTATCATAACCCTGCACTGGAGCTGATAAAGCGCAGGGCACATGCTGAGCTCCAGCGATTGTTAGGGTTGGGCTAGTGACCCTATAGGTTGGGCTATTCCTCTCATTTCACTCATTGGACACAGACGTCTACTCCAATGCTGGTCCAGGCATTGATTGTAATTGTCATCACGAGACTAAACGAGTACTCACGCAAAGCTCGTGTCCAATTTGTGAACCGCATTCCACTACCGGCCCTTGAAGGTAATCCCGTGACTACCTCATTAAGTTTTTTGCGAAGGAGAGAGTAAAAGAAAGTCCTTCAAATTACGCCACGACGAAGAAGCTTCTTGGTCAGTAGCCTTACACAGACTTGGGAAGTAATCCGTTACAAGTAACGGTTACTTGTAGTTCATTACTTTTTCAAGTAATTTTGTAATTGCCACGTTACTTTTTTGCGGCAGTAATTTGTAATGTAATTTCGTTACAAAATATTGGTAACGGTTTACTTTATTACTAGTTACTTTAAAAACAAATTAACATAATACAGAAATTGGTGCAATATGAGTGTGCGACCACCCGCTCGACTAAAGCTGATAAACGAGCGCCCATATATTTTCAGTGCTGCATGCAACTATCATAGCCTACTTTATTCTAGGATAAAGGAAGCTATGCAACTACACTCTGGTCATGCGCAAGCAGACAGTGCGTCAAAGCTACAGGCACGATACCGCAGCTTTGAGACGGTGCGCTCACGCTTGAAAGGCCCGTTTCGAAAGGGAGCTTTCGTAGATCGGTTCCTTACCTCCGAATCTCCTAGCAGAGGTAGACGCTGCTACTGAGCATGCGCACCGCTAGCTTTGTGTACAGACGTCCAGGATCATTTCCGGTCGCTGTAAGCTAGCGGGTTGGCGGGTGTTGTTGCAGCTTTCGCTGTCTTGTCAACTTACAGCTGTGAACGGAGTGCACCTACATTCTTTCTCTTAAATGCAATATTTTATTTTTACAAGGACTACCATAATACGGGCGTATGAAAAGTGGAAATTTGTGTTCCAGAACATTTTTCAAACCATCAAAATTGTTTCTGTTGTTTTCTTTGAAGTGCACGGGAAAAGTAACGAGAAAGTAATTTCTATAGAACGAGTAAGGTTATCAGTTACAGCGGAAGTAATTTATAACGGTAATCCATTACATTTGAGGCTCGGTAATTTGCAATTGTAATCCATTACATTTTCCAAGTAACGGGCACAAGTTTGGCGTTACGTGCGAGCATAATTGAATTACACCAGAGTCGGTAAGCTCGTGTAATGTGAAAGACATTCCAATCCTATATCGTTTCACGGACCCCTTTCATTGACTGGGTTGCAACTCTGAAATAAACTGTTGCACCATTAAACTTTATTAAATAGAATCACAAGACAAATTGGGCGGTGCATCCGTTGGGTATCAAAACGCCGCGGTTCCTGCTGCCAGAGGTAACGCGTTGCTCCCTAAACTTTCATTGGATCGAAGCTTTAATTAACAAACTGCAACACGAACCAAGGGACAGTCGGATCAAACGAGGTGATGGTTCAACGTACTGAACGACGCACCGCGGCCTTCGATACCGAAACGGTAATAGAGGATAGAGTGTCGCTGAAATTCACTCGCGTGCAGGTGCAACGCGCCATCCAATTTTCTTCGGGTAAACACCTCGTCGAGATAGGCGCTCCAACGCGGATTACTGAGCCCCCGCATGTCTAACCCATTTCTCATATCGTCGCAAATGTTGTTCAAACTGGCGTTTTGTTCGTGTTCACGCAGCTGTAATCACAAGTACGTAAAAAAAAAAGGAAAAAGATAGGATATTGAAACAAGAACATACTCGAACGGCAGATGCCAATCGATGTTTCCAACGACCGCTCCCCTCTCCCTCCCTTTCCACACAGCCCTTCACTACGGCATTTCTGGATTTATCTCTGCGGTTATTTTTCACCTCGAGGGCTGTGTTGCGGTCAGAGCGCAGCGAACCAGAACGCTTCACTTCTGGGACCAACTCGGCGCACATCCTGAACTGGACACGACCTCGTTGTTCGCACATCCTGTGCGTCGAGTCGGTCGACCATCTCGCCCGTCGGCGTCGGCGTCGTGCCGCTACAGCTGGCAGCCAACTTGGCCGCTTCCCCCGCGCTTTCGTCTGTCGGGGGTGCGGCTGCGTGCGAAGAGCCGAACAGCGAGCGCAGCACGAGCTCGCCGGCACTCGTCGCCGCCCCATGGAAGCCCATCGGATGACAACTGCGGACTCACGATCGCCTCAGCGAGCCGGTTTCTCAGGTATGATGCACCGTATATTCCACGTGAGCGTGCAGCACGGCGGTTGTATTCCGAGAAGCGTTAGTGCGAAAACGCTACTATAAGTAACGCGATACTGGCATCGCGTTACTATTCCCGGCAATTGTCACGGTCATGCGAAAATCGAAGAGGAGCTCGTCCTGAATACAACTAAGGCTCACCCTTCACTCTCTCTCCAGCGCAAGGTGTCATGCGCTTGCGTTTCCAAGTTTGAGTCACGTGACAGCGCCGCATTCACTTCCGAGTTGCTCAACGTTATGTTCATTACTGGGGTGCCGACGCACAAAGTAAATTTAAAAAAAATATAGTAACGGTCCTGGACTTAGCATTGTGTCTTCCTGTTGAGATATAATGATGCTGACAGAGAATGCACGCAGAACCGGCGTGGTATACCGTTTTTGAAGTGTTTGCTTCAGCACTGGCGTATTTCTTCGAAGAGCTTACATTGAGCACGAAAAAAAAAATTAAAGTGAAAAAGACACGAAGAAAACACGCCAAAAGTAAAGACACGCGTATGTTCCCACGGTGCCGGCGGTGGCGTGTACTTTTTTATGGTTATTAGGTAGCGGTATTTATACGCGTCCAGTTTCGGTCATCGATTTGGAGCCCAGGATTCGTTTGTAAGCGTACAGTCTCTCGCAATATGAAAGACCCATTGGGAGCGCGTGGCAGAGACGGTGGCTGGCGGGGGCGCTGCGCGCGCGCTCCGGGCAAAGTCTGTTTGCAACTTTCAGCGATGGTGGTACCACGGTGGGAGGATCGCGCTCCTAGCTCCTCGATGATCGGCTTCGAAATAAGAGTGCTTGCTCACACCTTCTTGACGCTTAAGTATCGCGTAAGGCTCTCATGTCGCTCGTATTTCACAGAGTTAGATTTACTTACGCGTCACAGACCGAATCTCGTTCAGCTGTTCTTCGACGATCATCCAGATGACAGCCATTTTCGTAGGAAGCTAGAGCGGCCTCCACGCATGCCTTTCTCATAATCGCCTTCTGCTCGCTGCCAGCACTGTCTACTGGTTTGTGGAAGGCGTTCTGAGCATGCGCAGTAGCTGTCGTTCTGCGGAATATCAGGCGGCGCGCATGCTTCCTTAGCCAAGTTACAAGGCATTTCTGCAGTCTGGGTGATAAGCCCTGGAAAGGTCTGTAGGCCGTAAATGTTGCGAATTCTGCCTCGGGGAGGACTCCAGCCTCGCTCCTACAACTCATCGGAATAAAGGCAGCCCATGCGAGAACTTCATCCCTCCGGCCGGAGTTCTGTTGGACTAACTCGTATTGATGACCATTGTACCCCCCACCCCCTCCCCCTCCCCCAGACAATATAAGCTGAAACACCCGATCCGGTCTTTTCTCTGCGTCTGCCGTCCCCACAAGATCTATCATCTCTCAATTTGTCAGATAGTCCCAAGTATGGGACTGCAACTTCGCAATCCATTCCTACACTCTCAGTCTAAGAAATGCCTGCTCGTCTACTTACCCGCAAAAACACTCGAAGAGCCGATCTCTGCGATCTACGAAGTCAGCTCAGCGAATGATGAGTGCGGAACATCTGTTTAGATCTCAAAAATTAAGTCTGCGCTATGGCATTACGCAATGCAAGCATGACGCCTTGCATTCCGTAATGCCACAGCGCAGACTTCATTATTACGTCTAAGCGGATGTTCCGCCTCATCATTCGCTGAGCTGACTTCGTAGATCGCAGAGATTGGCTCTTCGAACATTGGCGGGTAAGGAGACACGCAGACATTTCTTAGAGTGTAGTTTCGCATCACAGCTCTCAAAAGCTGGCAGATATACAGTATACGCCAGAAAAGCACGAAGGGCTGTTTCAGCTCATAGGGTCCGCGATAGAACAGTCGTGGACAACGCAGGTTGAAGCGACCGAGCACGACCGAAAGATGCCGATGGCGCTGCCTCCGACGCGAGAAGTTGTAACTAGCGACAAGAGATTTCATGTGGACGAGATTACAGTGGCGTACTCCCTGACTGAGCCTGATCTTGGTTCAGATATGCTCGCCGTTGCTGCGCACGTGCTGCAACTTCGTTTGTTTACAGTATTCGTCAGACATAAAGAAAATGATTTGACTGGCACAGAGACCACACGCCCGAGATAATGAAGGCGACGACAAGTGTGGCTAGGCGATAACAGAGAGTAAAGACGACTCATATCGAAGTGCTCTCAAACGCGGAAAAGGAACAGGCTGAATCACATAGCAGTGGACACAACGCTCTGATCCACATACGATTTCGTTGCTGGTTGAACCTCTCGTGTGGAGGGTGAGCCACAGCTCGGTATCTTTCGGTCGTCGCTCGATCCTTTCAGCTTCCATCGTCCACGACTTTACACATCTTCCTATCGTCTTGTATACGTGTGACGAAGAGTTCATTCGGTGGCGGCTCATAGGAAATTTTAATAGAATACAACTTTAAGGCTCCTGCTTCACGAGGGTCATCTTGAATGGCTACAAAATGGTTTTTAATTCATTAAATTAAAATTAAATTACATCCTCAGGTAGCTTTACTGACGTATCCCCTCTCTGTTCTGGGGATCTTCGGGGGAAGCTATTATATTGTTATAGCTTAGTTATTTAATTAGGTAATGATTGAATCAATATAGTCACAGGCTTCTTATTTTTCTACTCTAGCACTAAAGTTAATTGAGGGTGATTATTTATAGTACTCAATGCTATAAATTAAAAAAAATTAAAAACGGACGTGACCTTTTTTTGCAAATTTTCTTTCGAGGTGTGTTAAAAGTAGGTAATTTTTACCACAAAATAGTGGACTAATAATTTTAAACTTTGAAACAAAAATTTTAAAGAGGCTGGCGTCTACTTCTTTATTACAACATTGAGTTCGCGGTGTAAAATTATCTCCCTCTTAACAATATTGCAGAAAAAAAAAACGTGGCAATTTTTCTTTTTATTTATCTGATTAAAAAATGTGCCAATAATTATAATAAATTCCCCGGAAAAACATAGATTCGGATTAAAAAAATTACTTTTAGTTTGCATTCTTTTTAATAAATTATAAACCCTGGCCGCCGTGGAACCGGAGCCTTAATGAGAAGCAATTGAAGTATAAGGTTACGCAAAATCATGCCACTTTTTTTTTCTAGGGCTCTTGCTGCAGATACTTGATTCCTCTTTATATCCGTGTGTGTTGCTCAACCTCCTGGATACAATTTAGGAAGTGTACGATGTTTTTCATTTCTATAGGTATTATCCAATATGATGACCTGTATACCTGCGTGTTTTAATTGGTTAAAAACAATTTACACGATCATTATCAAACAGAGCGCTGCTTATAGGGCGGTGCTTGGAATTCATAGCTCCTTCGTAAAACTTAAAAAGAAAAAGAATAAACTGCTTACAGGCGCTTTTAGAGTGCTACGCATGGATGCAGACGTAACTGATGCTCACTTTTTTGCCACTTTACATTCTGGCCGCTTCAATCAGAGGGCAATAACCTTTCTAGACAGCGCGTTCTCCTAGCCACTCCCGCAGGCTTTGTGTGTTCGTCCATCTTCGGTTTCTATGAGTTGGCCTACCGATGAACCACGGGGAAGTCGGGGATTCCATTTGTAGCTCGCTGAAACACGAGATCAGTGTTTTGAGTTGTTTTTATTGTTCGTAAGATCTCCGGGAAACCTGGAGGCCCAACATGCGAACCTGCAGCAGACACACGAGTCGCCTCGTCGGGTCATCTCGCAATTTATTGCGCACGCCAACTTTTCATGACATGACATCAACATTTTGGAAAACTATACTCCGTTTCATCTTAAAACCGAGCGTTACCTGCCCTATAGGAGTCAAAGAGGCAAATCAAGCTTTTCGGAAAGCGCCAGATCACGGCATTTTTCCTGTTTCTGTGCGTGTGTTAGGCGCATAGCCGGGGGGGGGGGCATAAGGCCCGACCCCCCCCCGAAATCTTCCATTTTGCTGGGACCTCCTCTCCCCCTCCCCCTCATACAGCATCTTGTCATGGGCGCCCCCCCCCCCAAAAAAAAAAAAACAAAAAAACATCCTGGCTACGCGTGTTTGGCGTGTGTTACCGTCAACTGATTCAATCAAGCGAATAGAATACGTCCTGACGTCGCGTGTTTCGTCTGTGCGTTTGTGATTGTGTTTGACCCCGTTCGGACTTATGATTTCTTTTTCTTTCTTTCTTTCTTTCTTTGTTTATTTATTTATTGTGCCTACCAACAGCCACAAGCCTATTACGATGGTGCACGATAAAAACATTGAGAACACAATTAGCTACAAAAACACAGTAGACTCCTCTTGAACGACAAGAGGTCAGCATTGAAAATGTCAACAAACGATGTGTCAAGATGATTAGAGAAGTTCTAAAAGGGAACTAGCGATAACAAACAATACATGTAGTTAATGGCGAATGTGCATATGCAGCGAAAATTTCTCACAGGTACGTTAATCTGGATGTGAGGCATGATAACTGAGCAGTCTTAATTCACATGCAAGCACTCGAACAAAAATATTAGGTCATCCCTTTCTCGTCCAGATTTTAACTCGGTCAATACCCCCCCCCCCCCCTCAATTAGGTACATTCTGTTATGAGTAGGGCTGAGATGAAACAGAGTGGTATACAAGTATAGTATAGCCCTCGACAGACTGGATTAAATGGAAATTATGCAGTTAAATGTCCGCGTCGACCTTCTGGGGGAAAAAATGGAAGGCATTCTTAAAGCTGAGATTAGTTCAGCTCAACAACGACTCACCACTTTTTGTGCGACTCGTCTTCTTTTAAAGAAAACTTTTTTACTCTCTAGAGCAACACATTGAAACTACAGGAGAGGCATCGCCCCCGCGAATACCCGGGAAGAAATGGCGTGGCTACACACCACCCACTACGATTCGCACCATTTTTATGACGGGTCGGAAAGGGAAGAGCATACGTCGATCGACGCTCTTTTGTCAAAATTAGAAAGGAAAAAAAAAAGAAGAGTTCCACGTATTACCCAATGTTCCTCGGCGCATCGAACCTTGAGTTCAACGCTGTTTGTTTGTATTTTGTAGGCGCAGTTATTATATATGGCAACAGACTATAGTTGCGAGCACGTCCAATCTTGAGTAGCCTCTCGAGCCGCAGTCTCACTGCCCATACATCATGCAAAATATCACGATTTTAGCTCCGGACGTGATGGTTTCATGCATGCGTCAAACATATCTGTGAACTTTTTTTTTTTTTTTTTGCATGACCATTGGGACGGGACTGTCGTACAAGAAACGCGTCCCAGACTGTGTGCAGGGTGTGTTTTTCTTTCTAAGAGTAACACTAATTTTAAGAAAAGCCGCGAAAACTACACTTATGTGGTTTGTGCAGGTGAGTTATACGGCCAGGGGGACATAGTATAAGGGGCTAATCGCAACGATCAGTCGCCTAATTAAGTAAAATGTGTTAATTAACTTTTTAATGAGAGAAAATAGACATATCGTTCCAATCAGAAACTTGCTGAGCGTCATCGAAAAGCTCGTGCACCGAGTGCCAGACCGCATGGCGCGTTTTTCTGCACGCGAAAACGCGACGCGCTATGAACGCTCGCGCGGAAGCTGACGCGGGGGCACCCGCATGCAGACAAAGCCAAGCACCGCCGGCCGCGCCTTATCAGCGTTGCCAGATAACAGAGTTCTCAACGCGCGATGCAAATGTTGACGCAAATACTACGAAATGAGAATTAAATGAACAAATAAGTAAATAAAACGGGTTTGTGTGTCAAAAGAAACACCTTTTCAATTTGTATATGGAAAATAAAAATGCTTTTGAACACTTTGAAATGTGCTGAATACGAAACAGCGTACTGTGCAGGATCACGTGATAGTTCGAACGACCCTCATTGGGCGAGAGCCGCTTCGACGCCTCGCCGCGCGCGTCTTGTTCTGGGTCGGCTAGAAAGAAATCAACGCTCCCGCGAAAACGCGCGCCCGCGCGCAGGAAATGACGTCAGTTTGACGCCGACGCGCCTGAATCGCGAGCAAAACGCGCCATGCGGTTTGCGCTTAAGGCGCCCGCGCGTTTTTTTTTCGTCTCTTGCGTGTTTGTTGCACAAGAGGTACCTTTAGCGCTCTGCTACGCCCGCCACACGCTCAAAATATTTCTTTAAAAATATTCATTTAGAGGTTTCGGATGACGCTCAGCAAGTTTCTAATTGGAGCCATGTGTCTATTTTCACTAATTATAAAGTTAATTAACAAATTTTACTTAACTAGCCGACTGATCGTTATGATTAGCCCCGTATAGATGTCCCCCTGACCGTAAAACTCACCTGCACAAACCGCATAAGTGTAGCTTTCACTGTTTTCTTTTTTTTTGTCACTCTTAGAAAAAGAAAACACCTTTATGTAGACATAGACTATTAGCAGTGTGACATAAACCATCTAGGCACCAAGCTTGTCATTTGTGTCTGTTTTATTTTCTTCTGCTTTTTTTTTTTCATCAATAAGGCACATGGGAACAGAAGATGTATGTGGATAGCGTAAGACACAAGCCAGCGCCATACATCTAGAGCCCGGAGCTCGCGACTTCCATCTCCAAACGCCGTGTGTCCTCCGGAGCATGGCGGTGCCCGGCCACCAAAACGCAGTTAGGGGCTTCGCTCGACCTTCGGCGATCAACCGAGCCGAACACGGCCGTCTGGCTGGCCCACAACCCCGAGAGAGCTACAAAGAGTCCGATGCGCTTCTTCCAAGTGGCAGTTTGTCTCGTTGCTCGCCTTTGTTCACAAGTTCTGTCATCAAACTCTTGTCGTCTTTTTCTTTTTCTTTTTTTCCCCCTGCTTGGTGTTTTGCCGCGTATATCCCCTTCACTGTTTCGCTTGATGGGCCAGCTAGAAGAACTTCATTCCAACAACCCATGTTTTTCCGGGGTTTTTTTTTCTTTTTTTTTTCCGAGGGGGTAGGAAAACTAAAGCTGGGGAGGAACAGAGCGTTTGCGACCCGTATCGTTCCAATTGAAAAGTAATTGGGTCACCGTTTCTTCTGGAAGTCGGGTATAGATTTTTCCGTTATTGCTTTTTTTTTTTTCACTGAGGGGTTTATTAATTTGTACACAATATCCGGGACGACCAGGCTACGCCGGCGAAGAGATAACGAAAGACCTTTCTTTTCTAACCACCTAAAAAAGCACCAGAAAAAACTTGTAACACACCCTTCAATTACAATATTGTCAATATCATCGAAGGTCGTTACTTTATAAACGCGTTTGTGTCATCGAACCAGAGATGGTTTGTACATATTTTTTACGCGGCACAAACACTATTCATACAACGTTTCTTTGAAATTCTTTTAAGAAAAAAAAACACTTAAAGAGCTAGATAAATAATTAAAAAAAGAGTAACTAGCGGTCGTGTAAAATAATTGAAGTATGAATATTAACGGTACGTAATTACGAGGGCACAATAATTCGGGGATACTTTGTAATCTCTGTAAGATGTAGGAGGGCCTAAATAATGTATGCATTTCTGTTTGATTAATAAAGTTTGAGAAAAACCCTCGAGAACTTGGAAATTTATGACAGCAGTTGAAACATGTAATTTTCTTAAGGTATACGCCTTTATCTTTTTGTTTCTTAATTTTGCATAATTAATTAAAGTATTTGCCTTGCGAAGCATCCTATCCTTGAAGCTAGAGGTCGCGACTGAAGGTGTGCGTACGCAAAAATAAAAGCAAATCAAATAGACCGTCAAAATTTATTCCAGCCTGGGGCACCACTATCAAATATTCATAGGTCACAAGACCTGAGGAACGGCAATGTTTGCTGCAGAGTGATAAAAAGAAATGCTAAAAATAATGGCAGAAATAATATAAAATATTCCTTAAAACATGCTGCCGCCGAACGCACTCTTTTTGTTTCATAGGTTACCATGATACACATCAAAGCTAAGCACGAACCAAGGTTCAAAATCAAAACCCGAAAAGATGTGGTGTCATTAAAAAAACTATTAAGTTCTGATATGTCAAACAATGATCTGGTATTGCCCCGTTGTTTCACATGTGATTTTCTCAACGCAACAAAAAGTGATGCCTGTCAGGTACTAAGGTTTGTTACGTTCTGGCCTAGGGACCATCAGTAAAACAATTTGTCAACTTTGCTAAATACTGTTCAGAACAAACACCAACGTTTATAACACACACACACACACAAAACAAAAAACGTGCATTATTTTTTTTTTCACGCTTAGAAAAAGCGATTATATGTGCTAACGAAGTTTACAATAGCCATGAGCTCGCAACACGGAAGGCGCGTGCTGTGTTCCGGACATTAGGGAATTTTAGTATATAGGTTTTACGCTTCAATGAGAGTACCTGATACTGCGTGCAGTAACCATTGCACATGGAACGACTATTGTGCATGCAAGGATCGTGTAGCCTTATTGAAACGTGAAAAGGCTATACTGATCGTGATATCGGAAATATGGGGCGCCTGTGAATTGATCTTGTCCTGGCTGGTTGCACATTACAGATGGATAGCTGGCATTTCGTCAATGACATTTCTAGAAATACAGATTTGCAGCGGCATCTTGTGACACACAATATTTGCTCTTTTTTTTTTTCAGAGAGACGATTTACGTGACGCTTTGAACGCTTGTTCATATTATGATTTTCAGTTTAATTTATCATTTTAGGAAGCCAAATTGGCTAAACCGGCCTCACTCCAATCTGATAAAGATGGATGTTCAATCGGCTCCCGCGCTTCAGAGTGCCAACCCAATCTATTAAAACTCCCCTTAGCTCGTTGTCCGCGCACACCCAAAACGTGTATGGTATTAAATAAAGACGTTTTCTCAACTCAATTCGATTCAGCATTGATGCAGCGATCGCACCTAATTCACGAGCCACATTCGGCGTCATCACCCTTGGGTGTTGAGTACGTCCCAATGTGGTATCAAGATCTAACGACTATTTCAACCAACTTTTTGGAAGAGATCGATACGTGAAAACAAAACTAGTTCCCATATATAGTCTCGAAAATACGTAGGTCAAAGAAAGCTTCTGGCTCAATAAGCTTTTGTGCTATAACTATGTTACTCTTCTCAATATACGTGTTTTTCTCCCCGTCTTTCATTGTGTGACGCTTGTTAGTATGCTTATACAAAGTTAATAAATTTCGAAACCAATATCATATATCACGGCCTCTCTCAAGCTGTCAGGAAGCATAATAATAGGCTGTTTGACGAACTTCTTTCAGAGGGTAAATAATTAAAAATTAATATAAGCGGTATATCGACAGAGTTCCTGCTATACCAGCCCTTTCTCGATATTGCCAATCTGATGCCAGTATTTCCTTTCCTGATTTGCAATTTGTAGGGAAAATAAAAATGCGATTCTTGGTTCTTCTTCTAGCCACTTTGCCGAGAAGCTCTCGAGGTGGAATCTTCGTGGTAGATACAGATCTAGTCCGCATTGTAATGTGCGCTCCATCTACACGATTATTAAATTTTCATGTAGCTAAAATCGGATTTTTCTTGGTTTCCGTGTAGATGCACATCCGCTCGTGGCCCCGTTACAGCCTCCACGTTCAAGCGGGATGAGTCATTCTGGCGACAGCGATTCTATTGTTTCTTTGATCAAATGACGCGAAGGACTCCCTCCGTCAAGGTCACGCACCGCGCGGAACTACTGGAGATTCGCGTCGACACAGTGTGGATCATCCTCAGCGTACCGTCGATGCTTCTACGCCGCGGTCGTCCCCTCATAGACCTTTCAAATACCGCTCTGGGCGCTGCCATCTTGCTTCTGGGCTGTGGAAGGCGTTCTGAGCGTGCAGTAGCTGTCTTCCATGAAATGAGACGCCACGCAGCGTACAGTCAGTGACTCAGCATTTTCGACTGGAAGATAAGACCTGAACGGTCTATGGAAGCGCTGCAATGAGCGAGAATCCAGATATTATACAGCCAATATATACATATGTACTATGACAGATGAATAACCGTGCTGACCAAACTGGAATGAACGTTGGGACGGCGCCGAAAAAGAATATTTGGCGGAGCATGGATCCCAAATTGGCTTTTCAATCGGAGGTCTTCTGGAAGCACATGTCGCCGCGTGGAACGCGGTACATTTCTGGCACCTAGTATGCGTAGCTTTGCAAATGAAAACACTGGCTATGTGGCGCAGATCGCCGCTTGATTCAAAGGGTTCTGCCGCATTCATTCATCCAACAAATTAACGCGTCCCGAAAAAAATAAAAATAAATAGAGCCTGCTGTTTTTGTTTTTCTATTTTTGTTGCCTGCATACGTACGTTTTTATTCCAAGCAAAACTGTGAAGTAGACAAGTAGGGCGCTGTTCGTTTGAAGGCGTCAGTCACCGTGATAGTCACTCAAGTCGCCGGCCCGGTCTCCTGCAAAAAAGAAGGAAAAAAAAAGGAAAGAAAGAAAACAAACCGGTTAACTTTTACAGACATGACATTACGCGTTTCGTTTTGAGGACGTGGGAGTGAGAACAAAATTACACCTTTGAGAGAAATGAGAAAGAGCTACGTGTTCCGACGGCCGGCAGAATAAAGAAGAGAGGGTAACTGGACGCACAAAGGTGCGCGTAAGCAGAGTGGAGTTGTACCTTTCCTCGGCAACAGGAAAAAAGAAGAAAAAAAATTCCGTTCACGTTCTTTGTCCCTTATGAAACGACTCGAGTATCCATCTCAAGCCTCAGTGTTCAGGGATGAACTTTTGACCGCTACAGTTCCACGAATTTAGAGAATTGTTACGCGCACATCGTCTTCTTGTATTTCATATAAAATTGTGTTATTAAGCTGAATAAATAAAAAAAAAAATCTCGTCTTGCATGTCGCGGGCAGAATATTGGGAGCGTGCGACACCTAAAGGGGGCGCGCCGCTCAGCCTTGAAGCTGGATGGTACGCCACCAACGACAGCGTCCGCGTCCAGTCGCATTGTGCAGCGTATACCACTTCGGACCTGTTCAGCATGGTGAAGCGCTACCCTCCGCGTCTTGGCCGCGTCTGCGCCTTCCCGCGGATGTTTTTGAATTTCGCTCCGGAGTAGAGGTTTGGCACCTTGACATTCGAAAACCCCCGTGTCCAGCGTTGCTCTGCATTTGTTTTCGCGTAATTCGACCTGCAGGAGTTGCTCCGAATTCGGGTTCAATCGTGTCGCCCGCAAGTGTAAGCGGCAACGACGGCAAGACGACGTCATGTTTTTCGCTTATCTGCGCAGTACACCTCTACGAAGCATGTGTGTGTGTGTATGACGGTCCGGAAATCACTACGGAAAGTCATTCATCGGCAGTAATTGACGAAATATACGCGAGAAGTATTGTGCGCGCCTCTTAATATCAGATTGCTCTTCGCTCGCCGGCTATTCGAGTAGAAGCATTAGAAATGAGATATAATTGCGGTCATTTTTGCCGACCCATGGGAGGGATCTGTGTTCTAAATCCCCAAATCTCAAATAAATAAAAAAAGGAAAAGGTTAGCATTTAGTGTGACCCCGAACGTTTTGTATAGCACTGTGCTCGGGTAAGCTTACAGTGATTAGAAAAATGAAAGGAAGATTCATTGGTGGATTGTTTTGGGAATGCGTTAGTATGACCCTTGGGAAAGGCCATACACGTCCCGTCCCCCTTTGGGAAACGCTAACGCTGACCCCTTCACTTTTCTGTTTTGGCCCTCTCTTTCGGCTTTTCCTTTTGCTTCCTCTGTTTTTTTGCTGCCTCTTTTTGGCTTCGTTACGGGGTCAGTGTTAGCGTTTTCCAAAGGGGTACGTGTGCGGCGTTTCTTAAGGGTCATGCTAACGCATTCCCTAAGGATCCACCAATGGATCTTCCTTTTTTTTCCACAAACCAAGGCATACGCGCTCCGCACACCTGCAAGTTCAGACTCGCCTTAGCATCCGCGTGCGCATTGGCTTCCGCCCCGTGACGTCACCACCCTCTCGCTTTTGTCCTTCACTATTCCCCTCCTCTCTACGCGGCGCGCTTACTTTTCCACTGTTTTGTCCACAGACGAACGCCGTCAGCTTTTCCATGTGAGTACTAATGCTAACGCATTAAAAATGGATGCTACACAGGATGTCTATGCTAGTCCGGCCGCGTTCATTGCGAAATGATTATGCTTGGAGCCGCACAGTGGCGCCACTGTCTTGTCGCACGCTTCAAATAGCCTTTTCAGATTCAGTTGTGACCCGGAAAGGCGACACGTGATCACAGTTGTGTTTTAAGAGTAAATATCTTTACACCTGCTTGGTACTCAAAAAGTAGACTCAGAGCTCTTGGTAAAATATATGTATGTATAACGTAATTAAGAACAACGGGTGAAACGTTCCTTCATCAATATAACGAGTTGTGACTTGAGTTCCACTCATCGTTTCTCTGGCAAGTATCGCGTTCCGAGAAAGCCATACCGAGCGAGGTCAAGAAACTCAGCAGCCACAGAGAAGAATCGCGGGAAGCGTTACGCCGTCTTGCATGATCGCATGCACCTATACGCAGTGGCGTCACAAAGGGGGGGGGGGGCGGATCGCACCGGGTGCAGGGCTCAGGGGGGTGTCGCGGCGGGCCCCGAGAGGGGGGGGTGTCGCGGCGGGCTACCGCCCCGGGTGCCACTGACCCTCGTGACGCCACTGCCTATACTACAAAAATAGCACGCGAAAACCTGATATGAGGCTTCTCCACACATTTTGGATCTGCAAAAACCTCCCGTTAGCACCCGGAAGCATGCTGAAGAATTCGAAGTTCAAGCGCGTTCTAGCCAAGGAACGTACAGTTCAAACTCTACGTTTCAAATTTTACAGCTGCTAAACACCATCCCAGAAATACTGTCAATGGATATTGTCTGGAGCTACTCGTATAGCTCCAAAACAATATCCAAACTTAAAACCATCTAAAGAAAACATACGTCTTAGCTTTAGTATAAAATAATGAAATAACTCTAGCATGTTAGGGCTGTTATTGTGTGCAGTGTATTATTTTGCTCATTATTAAATAGCATTTTTATGTCTGTTTGTACTTTTTCGTTATTTTTATTATGCTGCTGTGCTGCTGAACTGTACATGGGAACGGGGTCTACTCAGGTGGCATTAGTCGCCCGTTGCACCATCCTCCTAGGCGTTTGTGTGAATAGAACAATTTTTTTAGTTTAAAACCAAAGCTTTCAGAGACCCCAGCTGCCCTTTGGGAAAGGCACGATAAACAACTAACCGAGAATTTCAACAACTGATTGAAGTAGACGCCAAACTCTTCGTCCACTTCGAAACCTCAGCACGTCCAGCTTTTTCTTCTACACCGTGAAAAACCGGATACGAGCGGAAATAAATCACTGGAAGAGAAAAACAAGAGCGCAGTGAAGATGATATCGGAGGCAATTACTGCAGGATAACAACCGCCATGCCCAAGCTCCAACGTAAGCAAGCACGGGCCACGGGGAGCTCTACCATAACGGACCGAGCTCCTCCTCTTCACTCCGGAATGCGGAACCGGTGTGACTGATTGACATCACTCTTTTTAAACTCATCCTTTTTTACCTCTTTTTAATATATCTTCCGCTCCCCTCTGGCTAGTTTGGTCCAAGAACTCGGAACGAGTTTTAGACACCGTCTTTTTAATCGGTGACGAAACAACAACAACATAAATTTGATGCAGCCCCTCGGACGTTTTAATGCTGCCCAAGGCTCTATCGAGATCTCGTCATCCGCACAATGCTGCAAGGAGGCTCACTTCTTCAGCGCTACTGAAACTCCTGACTCCGAAGGTTTCAGAGGAGCTGAAGTCAAAATAACTAGACTGATGTGATCCAGCTTCCAGACGATTACATTTAGTAACACATAACAAAAGTAGCGAAAACAAGAAAATGAAAATCCATGATTGTAGTAGTCGCCTAACGTAGCTCTGGCAGGTGGTCCTTCTACGCAAGAGTTCGTATAGCCGAGCTACGTCCTTGTGCAAGGTACTCGCACTTGTAGCCTTCGTCCAATGAAGGGACTCCATAAAATTCGCGTGCTGTGCACGAACCAATTGATTAGAGGGAAAGACCCGTAGCCTCGCCTCGCCACCAGTCGAAAAGAAGAGCGAACGAAATTAAGTTGGTGAGGTTACAAGTGTTCGATCAACATCAATAGAACCATTTTAATCGCGGGCTGTCGCGCTCGCGCTTGAAGGCTCCTATGGACCTGCGAGATCCCGTCGTAGCCTTTCCTGCAATGATAATAATAATAATAATTTGAACAAGCAAAGGTAACCGGAAAAAAAAGAAGAAAAAAAAAAGGGGGGGGGGGGGGCTACAAAGCGCTCATTTATAAACAGTAGCGTGGAGAAAGAGTGGGAAATACGTCTTCAAATTCAAACGAACATCCGAACGTAGAGGCACCTCCTTTAGCATATAGCACCCTCAAGAAATCCTGACGAAGTAGTACGTGGTATTATATCCGCATCAGCCTAATTGTGGAATGCCGTCCGTAAGCGACGAGTATACGGGGCCCGCCGAGAAACCTCGTGACGTCGCTTTCGTTGATTCGAATGCGACGCAGAGCGCCCGCGAAGATTCCTCTCCGGACCGACGTCCCCGCGGCCCGCTGGGCGGCCAGCTGGGCCGTCCCGACTCCCGACCGAAGCAGAAACGCGTGCCGACGCGCGCCCTTTCCCCCGAGCGCTTCCCACGGTTGCCCGACGCTCGTCCGCCTTTTCCTGCTAACGCAAGACGCAACCAGTCTCTCGGCAAGGTACGACGATGTTGACGCTTTCCGCCTCGGACTCGTCCGGCGCCATTGCCAACGCCAACGGAGCGCCGACGCTCGCCCGATAGTCGCCGCGGCGACGGGATATCACCGCCCCCGGTATCTCCGACGCGCGACCCCGGACTCCTGCCGGAGCTTTTGGCGAATTCTTTACCTCCCCCGCTCCACCACCACCACACGGATGTCCCCCCGCCCCTCCGAAGCACCTCTCCGCGGGCGACGCAACTGCCGGCCGAGCCAGGTAAGCATACACTCCACGTAAACGAGCTGGACGATTCCATGCCGCGATTCCGAGATTCAAGCGTTGTGCTTGGCGCTATTGCCGTGCGGTTCTCTTGCTCGTGTCGTCCTGATAGGGTCGTCTGTGTTGTCTTGTGTCTGAAAGGGGGCCTTCTCATGCATACAGGTCCAACGACGAGCGATGTCAGAAACGTGCGCACCGCAGCACGGAACGCGCTCGCCAGAGTGGGCATCTGTATCGCGGAAGGAGCGTTTCTGAGGAGGGAATCCACGGGGCGAGACGTGTTTCGCCCTACGAAGCATCTCGGCTCGTGGTGTCCCCCGTGCGCTTGCTTTAAATCGCTGCCCCTTGTTTCGCGTGTTTGCTTTTGTTTGCCAGCGCCGTCCTTCGCTCGTTTTATCACATGTTTTCGACTGGTTTCCTTTTGCGAGGTGTCGGTTCCGTCTGTCGGGGTACTTGACATCGAAGGGCGGTTCAATGGCTGAAGAGCCGTTGCGCCGTGTAGCGCTCTGCCTTGAGATATCGCCGGAGGGGCCTGAAACGATTGTTTGCATGTAAGCGCTCAATGGCCCCGGAGCGCCGTCGAGAGGTGCGCACCTTTCAAGAGGGCCCTAAGAGTCTCTAGGGCACACGCTATGGTGCACCCTTCTGAAGCAGGCAACGGATACACACGACTTGTTGTGATCCTATCAACGTAATTGATTATTGTTATTGTAATCATTACTATTAGTATTCTGTAAAGAACCGTCTAAAACGAAGTACGATAGTTAAGAAACTCGATGGGCTAAGTATATAAGTCATAACACGTTTTTGAGAACTCCAAATTGTTTTGAGTTAAGGGCGTCAAGTACTAGCTATCCCAGGACATACCTTTCTGCCTAAACCAGGGCTTTAGTGGAAATCTAATTCCGGAAGCTTCTTGAAAAACAATCTATTTCTGAAAGGTAGACTTTGACCGAGAGTGTTCGAGCCACGCATTATTACGGTTAGTGAAGACCGATTAAGATGTCTGTCAGTTCCCTCTTAAAAATATAAAAACCTTGCTGCTCGAGGTCATCACATTTTACCTCAAACAAAAGACTTATATCACAGCCAAGGAAACATATATATCGGGGTTTGATGTCACAGAGCAACTAAGACTCAGTCTGTCTCGACGATGGCTCGACGATGGATCTCTTAGGAAGAGATCATCCTATAGGATGATCTCTTCCTGAGAGATCGTCTTATCAGACTTTCATGTCACCACGGTACGCCGGTGTCATGCAGGCCCGCTGTATCACGGCCAACGATCTTCTCAGCCGTAGCCGCCGAGCAAATCAAACGCGAGGTGTGACCAATTTGAACCCAGCCGTCCGTTGGTTAGTTCTGATACATTCAGAATTTCTTCGAAGATTGTTTTGTTTTGTTTTGTTACGATACAGCTAAAATGCGTCTTACGTTTTTTTTTGTTTTTTTTTTTTAAGTTATTAATTAGATTGTATAAACTAGCTGGTCCCGATTAATCAGGCAACGGTGAACATGTCAGCATCTAAGCAGCCATATTCACCGTTGCTCGATTAGTTTACTTTAGAAATGTGTACTCAATGATCAGAAGGACTCATATTTCGCCTGCTGAATATGTTTACCTAAGAAATGTTGTACTCAATGATCAGAATGACTCATTTTTCCGCCTGCTGAATATGTTCCCCATTGTAATTTGTTGATACAATCGATGGGAGCCCGCTATATGTATAGGATACTTAAAAAAAAAGTTAGGAACTAGGGGGGGGGGGGGGGAACGCATTGTAAATTGTCAGCAAAGCAGACAGAGAACACCCCAAAAAGGTTAAGGACGGATACGTATCACACGTTAAAGTGGAATATACCTTTACATGCCCATCCTTTGTACTTTTGACTAACTTTTCATTTTCAATTAATCACCCTGCCACTGAGATGCTGTGAAATTATTTTCCACTTTTCTGCTACACCACCGTTTACGCAGGCGCATGAGACTGTGGAGCACCGAACCGTTCTAAATAACATTGACATCCGTATAAGAATGATCTTCCAAAGTCCTCTTTCTATACCTCTAAATAATGGCTGACTATAATGGTTTCGCGGTCGCAACGGTGTGTATATTCTTTGGCGGTCACCGTTTTTTCCCTTAGTTTTTGCTTTTCTTTTTTAATTGTTAGAGGATAAGGAAGTAAACTAAGTACTTAAAGGATTCGCGGATGACCGCAATTGTCGAAATTGGGCTACCTATCAAGAACGGAAGGCGCATGAGCGAAGCAGAGGGAGAGCACGGGGAAGTCTAGTTAATTAAGAAAGATGGAGAGGTTCGCCCGCGATTGGTTCTCAGCTTGTAACTTCCTTCTCTGGACACGGGGAGAGCACAAACACTCGTTCGAGACAAGAAGGTAGCCAGACACGCAACACACAAAAGCTGACGAAGTAGGTCGATTTGGCGACGCTTATGCCCCTCAAAGGAGTCATTATATGGCTTCTTCGGGATTTTTTTCTTTTTTTTTTATGAACCGTTGACGACGCAAAAGAATTGACGGTCGGGTTTATCCAGGTTTGTCCATCCGAATACAAACTGAATGTACAGTAGTGCTTTGTGAGTCTAATCATTTCTAAGGAATCGTATGTCGGTTCCTTAAGACGCGTGCAATATATATATATATATATATATATATATATATATATATATATATATATGAAATTATCGGATAGACTAAACGGCTTTCATCCATACTACGTTTCACCTTATTTCCAGACAGCCGACGCTACGAGCTGGTGGGAAAATCAAATCAGACAACGTCAAAAGCGCACGATGAGGGTGTTCGGTCGTCATGAATGTTTCTGTACGTGTTCTATTATCGCCAAACAACAAATCATAAACATAAAATGCCTAGTGACTTCCGCTTTTGACACTGCTTGATTTGTCTCACTAGCTCGTAACGTCGGCTGCGTCTGGACTTGAGCTGAAAGGAAGTATACACACTCTGAGAATTGATTTAGATCAGATCCCTCGGTCCAACTAAAGTCCCGAACGGTGATAAGGCGCGCGCGATGGTTTTCTGTCGACTACTGTTCTGTCGACGGACGCGAAAAAACCAGACCAACGAGTCATGTACAGCTTCGCTGTAATAAATACACTTAAAGGAACGGCCATTACATGGATAACGTCTTCATGGAACAGAATGGCAGCATTCAATAGACCGATCTCACCAAGCGTTCGGCGCATGCGTGACGCCGCCACAACTTTAGTTCGCAGGAGGCAGGCAGCAGTGCACAAGACCGCTAGTGCCGCCTCATGCTCCACACGCGCAGAGATCCAGCGAGGTTGTCGCACGTGCAGAAAGCCCTCGACGCATTGCGGCAGCGGTGGCGTAGTCAAACTGGCTGGTGAGATCGGTCTATTCAAAGTTCAAACCTCTGCTGTGAGGTGCCAATCGCTTCCTAAAACCTGCACCGTAACGGAGTAGGCGCTTCTAAGAATGTCGCTACTTCTAGGAAGCTCTTATCTAGGGACTTTAGGTCCAACAGCAAGCAAACCGAAACCCACCACGATGTCGACGGAAATATACTGTGCGCAAGTGCTTATTCTGTTTGGGCAGTGTGCGTGATACAGCGGTACGGATTATATGCGCCTTTTTAACCGAAGTGTCAAAATTATGCGTGATTTGCGTTACGAAATGGAAAATTAAGTTTCTACTTTTTGATCCTGGTGACCTTTCTTTAAATTCGTAAATATCGCATTTCTTATACCCAGTTGGTGCGATACATTCTTTACATCTGTCCAAAGATCGAGCCTTAGAGGATATACGAGTGTTATACTGTGATCACGCATCATCAAAGATGCAACGTTCGGGAAACTCTCAGGAACGTACGGGCGCAGTCAATCTAGAGCGAGAGTCTCTGTTCGCGAGTATTATAATGAGGAAAAAAATAAAGAAGCTTTCTATAGTCTTAAGCGCTAATAATACTTTTTCCCTTTAGCTTAAAATTTTTATTGTTGTAATTTACTGTATGTATGCCTTTATAGCGAAATCACTCATTGTGTAAGCTCTTGTGATTTCTAAGTGCATGTATAGTATAGCTCAATGCATTATTCATTGTGTACAGATTTTATAATTGTAGTTCATATATCATACATGCTATTCATGCCATGAATTTGAAGTAGCCGGTCCCAAGAATGCGGGAACAAATTCTCCAGTCCATCAAATGAACATCGAATTCAATCGATTTGATTTTCTTGGTGGTTCCTCCCGCTCGCGAATCGCCCCCGGTTCTCCGTCCGACTGGTAAAAATACTGTCATTGTTGACATATCTGCAGCTGTTCCGGGATCGCATTCAATGTCGATCACAACATAGCTTTGCCGAACGTCTGAGTGAAACTGGGGGAGTACATAAATAGCCGAAGACCTCAGTTACACAGAACCACGAAGAGAGCGTATGTATATAGGAGGTATCTCCTCGGTCCAACAGTCAGGCGTTGGTCCTAACGTTCGCGGAGCAAAAGCCCCGTAGAAGATGCGGCGGACGCATCGAATCTCGAGAGCACGGTTGTTGACGAGAATCACGACCGAGCCCTTGAAGACGCACGTACGGACCGCTTGACCTTGGAGGTGACCGCGCCAACACGGCGACATCATTTGCGCCGCATCGCTCTTTGTGAACCTCGTTTTATGCTCTCTTCTTTCAAACCGCCCGCGGTGCGGCCGACGTTGGAATCTCTCTCGAGGCGACCACCTCTTCGCGGGTTAAGGGGCACCTGTCGTCTGGCAAACTGGTCGCGTCAGGAGAGCTTTCGACGCGGAAGTGAATAGACGCTTTCCATGGAGGCAGAACAAAAAGGACACGCGTATGACTGCAGGTCTAGGCTGGGTGGCATCCTGAAGCGCACGAAGAAAGCCGAAATATAATGAGCCTAGATTGGCGGCTCACTCAGCCGAGCCGCGTTGCTTTCCCGCGATGCTAGTGGGAGGCTGCCGAAACTTTGGCCTTTCAGAGTTGCTTCACCCTGAGAAAGCGTGAGAAACACACACCGTGCCTTCTCTGTTTCCCTCTACCGGTCACAGCTAAGCGCACACGTGCACCCACACCCTTCCAGTCCTTCCTGCTGATAACCGCGAAAGGCTGTGATCCAAACGCACACCAGCGTACTGCGGACTCAGTCCAGAGTCCTCGTCCGTAGCTGCCTTTATTTATATAGCGTATATATAACTTTTTTTTTTTGTCTCTAAACTGTTTTTGTGGCTCGAAACTTTTTTTTTTGTGCTTTCGTTTGTTTAGTTTATTCTGCCGGCAATATCAGCTTCCGGTTTCCAAAGCAAATCTGTCACGCAACTTTCGAACTTTCAACTTTCTTTCTCTGGAAAGAAAAAGTTGCAATCTACTTTCTTTTTCTTTTTGTTTTTCTCGAAAGAAGTTTTGGAATTTTTTAAAGCTCTATTTCTTGCCAATGACGTGCATTTTCTAAGAGTTTGCAATATAATAGTTGCAACTTTTTTCTTTCCAATAAAACAAAAATTTTGTCGTCGTCATTTGAATGAAAAAAAAATGGAAGGAATCCCTAGGCTCATTTAAGAGCTGTGCGATACGAACATTTTAAGAAATGATATATTTACACTTTTATGCGCAATCGTATGGGTTCTCGTATATTTTTATTATTTTTATTTTCTGCTTATTTGATTTGTGTACATGTACGTGTGTTTGCTAGAAAAGGAGGGGAAGGAGATCCGGTTCTCAGAAGTTCACAACCCAGTCACGATTTCGCTTTCGCCTCTATAGGCCAGTGTCTGATTACTGACGGTAATGATAAGTCAAAAACAAATGCGGGGGTCACAGTACATCGCGCTGCAGCTCATCGTAAGGGCTGCCGATTTACAGCGACTCGCTTTCACGATGTTACATGCATCGGCACAGCTACGAGAACCACGTGCGCACGTTGCGGATCCAGGTTTATTACCTACCCTCGTGTCTTGGTCGTCACCCGAAGCAGCTATGGATTTGGATCTGCACGTAGTCGACAGCTCGCTCGGAAGAATACGCAAGAGAACAAAGTTGTGTACTCATACTACTTAACAGTCCTTGACTTGCTGCATTATCTCACTTGTTAGCCATTTCCTGGAGGAGCTGGCACTTTGGAACTCGACGCTGCGCAAGAGACTCTGTACGAAAGCGTGCCAGTGTCATCGTGAGGCGCATATCAATGTAGTATAAAAAAGAGAGAGAGAACAAGACATAAACTGTACGGATCTTAACTACTTCGTTTCATTCATAGCGTACAACGCCGTCAAAGCTGAGCTGGCCCGACCGCATCGCTTGGTCTGGACCTTTCCAGCGATCACCCAGGCGAAAAATGCTGAGTAACTGGTCTGTGAACGCACGCTCGGCGTCTTATATTGCGTGAACAGAGCTACTAGCCTACTGCGCATGCTCAGAAACGCGTTCCACAGCCCAACAACGGAAAAACAAATGTCAGCGCGCAGAAAGAATGAGAACGTCATGGAGGTTTTCGAGTTGTCCCGCTTCCAGCGTGAGCTTTCTGCCTTTGATAACACTCCGGCGTCTCGTGGGCGTCGAGCGCGAACGTGCCGCCAAAGTAAGGTGGAAGGCAACGTGTCGTACGTGCTGGAGGCTGGGCATTCGAAAGAGTCGCCCTGCCGTTCTAGTCCTGTCAGTGGCTATATTGGCGACGTGACGCGACCAAAAGCGTCGCTGTGGTCAGCCTTCCAGAGTTGGTCAAACACCCACTATGACGTCTTGAGTAGGATGAATTCTACTTTCAATACTGGATATCAGAGGTATGTCAGACTGTAAACTTTGACGGTGTTGGTTTTAAGGACGCGATGACTTCCAAGCTTCCGCCGTTCTTTTTACTCGCCCCATTGAAATTGTCGCTGGCAATCGATAATCTCGGTCGCGACGTCACAGATAGGAGCCGCAGGAGGCCTGTCCGCTGTTCTTAAAATGGGGGCGCTAGATGAGCTCCGAGCTCAGTAGATCACCTTTTCGTTTACTTCCGGTTACGCTTCTCGAATGTCTTCGATTGGCGTGGCGACGGCAAAACAATGTTTTCGCCCATACTGGAAGTGACGACATTCAAGATGGCGCCGCCCTTGTGGGAAAGCTGTATAGTGGCTAGCCTTGTACACAATGTATGCAATTCGACATAAATCGAAGGGTTAGGACTGAGAAGGTCATGATCTTTCACCATAAGAACGGAAGCTACGAGCAGTGTGGCTGTATAGTGGATACGTCTTCGGACCATACCTAATGTTCATTGACAGTGTGGCAACATCTAAAACTCTGCGTTTTTCAGCGTCGTTGTGGTGAACTCTTCACGAAGATAGCCGCGGTTCCCTCACCCCTTTAACGAAAACCTATTATATTCGTGTTCACCCTACTTCACTTCGTCAGGCGACAACAATCGCGATATCTTATGAAACGCGACTGTGTGTTAGCGTTTGCAGTTTAAGGTTAATTCCAGAACTTCCCCAGGGTTCTGCAACGACACATCACGTCACGGACCGATGTTACGTCAGAGACGGGACTCGGTCCGTGACGTTTTTTTTTTTTTTTTTCAATGAAAAAATTTACTTTGAAGTCCGAATGACTTGAATTTGAATTTGAATTTATTTCCATCACAGCCTGATAGCGGCGATCGAGGAACAAAGCTGCATACGCAGCTTGTCGTTTCCTTCACCGCCTACAGTGCACGGCGACGGACGCACAGCAATGTACAAAAGTTACGATAACAGATTCAGCAGGGATCAAACACAAAGGCAGTAAATGCAACTAATATTCATAACCATCCATAAAAATATGCATACGCAGCTTGCCGTTTCTTTCACCGCGTACAGTGTTCGGTGGCGGACGCACAGCAATATACAAACGTTACGATAACAGATTCAGGAGAGATCAAACACTGACAGTAAATGCAACTAATATTCATAACCATCCATAAAGAAAAAAATATAATGGTCGAATTTCTCTTATTGACATTTTGTTTCAATCCGAATGTTTAGATTCGTAAATATAAGTAACTTAGTGAATTGTATATTAGCGTTTGTGTGCCATAATTTGTTCTTTGCTCGACCCAGGTTTCCGACGACGCCATTACAGCAGTTATAGAGCTCGAGACGTGGCCATGGTACCGAGTTTATACTCGTTTTCACCTCAAGAAAAAAAGCACGTTTGGCATATTGTTCCTACGCGGCGCGAAGTAGTTCTTACGAGATTTGGTTGTCGGAGGAAAAAGCGATGCTTTTGGCGTTTGAAACGTGTACGTCTTGATAAGATAACATATATAGCTATTCTAAAATTCACCTACATATATCTTAATTATCAACATAAAGGTGTAAATCTGTAATGCTCCGCGAGGTGCCGTACTTTTTTTACTATACGGTTCTTGAGGTGAAAACGGGTATAGTTTACAAAACGGCCTGTCGCCATTGACAGGAGCGCTTCGGGGTTCTGTTGGCCGCGTGGATTCACGGGTCTGAGAACTCCTGCCGTCGGGTCAGGGGTGAGATCTCTGGCCACGACCCTCCGCAGGAAAGATATATTTCCGCTTGCGGTGTAAACGCAATGTTCGGCACGTACTGGGAGGACGTATAAGCAAATTCTCTAAAACAAAACGCCGTCTCGGCGGTGCGCGAAAATACGACACTCTCTACTACACATCACATAAAAAAAAAAAAACTAAAGTTGGTTATTAAATAAATAGTTACTTATGCAGCACTCTGCTCGTATTACTTCGAGGATGGCGTTACGGTAGAAACACCTTGATAAATTTCAAATGCAGTGTTTTTTTGCTTTTTTTCCGTCGCCGGGAAGAAAAGGGGTGAACCGTAAGTGTGGCTCCTTCTAGACAGGGGATTTGCATAATCTATGCCGTTTGTCGATTTTCATATCGGCTGAAGAACTCCCATGGTAATGTCGTGTATGCGTCACGGCGGAAAGTCACCGGAGAAAGTGTCTGTCACCAGTGTCATCGACGTACCGGGTAATATAGTAGCTATGTGGAAGGATCGATGGAGTCGGAAAGTCTATTGACTTTTGAACCATTCATGTGCAGTGTGGTGCGAAGTGTTGGTCCACACGTTCCTTGCGTCTTTACGGTAATAGAAGTTAAACGAATTATGTCGAAAGCAGCTAATGTTGATCGACGTTAATGTTCCACTTTGGAATACCGAGACAGGGCTGCTAAAAAATTGTTCGTTTTAAAACTATCATTTGTTGTTCTTACGCGTTGCCGACGAGATTTCGGTGGTGTAGTCTTTGGCGCCAGATGACTCAAAACGGCTGCAGTTTATATCTGCAGTATATACTCTATATTTGCGTACTTAATTAAACGTTCTTTTTTCATGATGTGCTTGTATATGCTACAGTTGGGCTTTATTGTGTCTTTTTGTTTTGTGTGACTACTTCTCCTGAGCATCTGGTGCAGCACTGAATAGACGTGATCGGTATTGGTTGGCGCCACATTATTAGTAACATAGAATTATTACAATAAACGCTAGAGGCTCAGCTGGCGCTAGTTTCTACGGGACTTCCGGTTGCAAATTGAAGCCAGGCAGCAACCAGTCTACTTTTCCAGTCTTCCTGTGTATTCCTATGGGAAAACGTACCTGATATTTTTCTCTTCGCGAGGGAATAATAGAAATCAGCGTAGTTTATTTACTCGTAACGGGTACTATGTAGCTTTATTCACATGATGAAGGTGTAATTTATATAGTTATTTTTTTTATCGTCACGGAGCGATGTTTAAGTTAGCAAACATTGAGGCCCAGGTCTATGTTGTTCAGCATGATATGTCCATACAAGCTATCAATTCAAACAAAAAGAACAATTAAAATGTGCGTAGGGTTTATTCAAGCTGTAATAGCATTCAGATGACGGAAACGAAGTTTGTTACTAATGCACAGTTTGTTACTAATCCAGTACGTGTTCTTTTTTCCGTAACACCATGCTTCGTTCTTGCCGTCTGCTTTGATTGTTTGATTTGGCATATATTAGCATCCTTTTGGGGTTTTATCAAGCTGATTTACGTAAATACGTGCCATATAATAGCAGTCTGCAACGTCGACACGTATTATACATGTGTATTGGGCTATTTTAGCGCAGTGTTCGACGCCATGAATTATAAAGAAAAACGCTCTGACACATATTTTTGTACATCCGATTGCAAAATGTTCCAAATATTTTATTCTGGGACAACGTAAGCAATTTTGGCTTTTATAATCGAGCGCGAAAAGAAAACGCATATGCGTTTTCCCATAGGAATGCATTACCGGAACTCAAATTTAGACCGGCGGTTGTCTGCTTCAAAATGCAACAGCACACTAGCGCCACCTGAACCTCTAGCCTTTATTGTAATAACTCTATGATTAGTAATTAAGCATATAGATAGCCGTGCGCGTCGTTGTTCAACGCAGGCTAATGACAGCAAGGTTTCACTTTTTGCATTGTGCATTGCGATATTTCTTCTTTTTTCAGACGCTAAGTTACCATACTCAATCTGAAACGATTGCCAACGTCTGAATGCTTCACACAGAGCAACGGGAACAATACAAGGCCTCTGTGTACCTACCTATTGCTCTGTTTCTCTTCTTCCCCTTTCTCTCTTGGCTCTGGCTGCCGATTATTGGCGGGTCCTAGCAGTGATAATGCAGTGACAGCATCCGTCGACGACCTGCTGACTAAGCGAAAAACGAAAAACAAATAGTGACAGCTTGAATGGAAGCCAAATAATCCAGACGTTTTTTTGTTAATTTTTTTTTTAGTACAATAAGATAAAGAAAAATTCGCCCTACACAACAAGGCTGTACACAAACTACAAAGCGCCCCTTACAAAAAGGTGGGCTTCGCCGAAGTACCGTTTAAAATGGCGCTGGATTCGTCGCGAACTGGCGGCGGCGTTGCCTGGAGCATCGCCAAGTGGAAAGGCAACGGCGTCGTCGGTCTCCGATAAACACGCGCGGTCGCGGAATGCGTTTCGAAAGAGCAGCGCAGCTCTGACCAAAAGAGGAGCAACAGCCGCCAGGCGGTCGGGGAGAAGAAAGGTCCTCAGGTTTTCTCCCTGGTGCGTTCACTGGGGGCCGTTGCACCTTCGCCGAGTCGCGCCGCGTGTCTCCGCGGGCTGCCTGCACACGCAGCCCCACTCGCTCCGGTTCCGTTGCCGGAGTCTCGGAGCAAGTTGCGGACGCCACGGGCAGGCCCTTCCATTTGTCCATTTATCACGCTGAAAAGCGGCGGCGGCGGGTGCACGGTCCGCCCGACAATTCCGAATCGGGATCCCCCGCGCCTGCCCCTCTTCCGAGCCCGTCGTCGGCCGTGGGGCTCCTTATTTATAGCCGGAGAAAGCCCTCGCTCGACGCCGTCTCGGGTACGGGAAGCGGTCCGGGTTGTCGCCTTTTCAGCGACGCCAGAGACGGGAAGTTCGTCTTTTGTCCCCGCTTTGTTCTTGCTGCCGAGGCTGTTGTTGCGGCTGTTCGCCCGCCGTCGCGGGGCTACGCCGAGCCGGCTGCCGAGTGCCCGCTCGGTGCAAAGATGCGCGGACGGCACGCTTCTTCGGCGACGGGAAGATTCCGCGCGACGAGCGCCTAGAGCGCGGACCGCTTTGAAAAGTGGGCAAATTCCATCTACCCGGCCGCTTTTTTTTTTTTTTTGGCGTCTTGGGCCGCTGACACGTCGTTTAGTTCGCGTCGAGGTCTGTGTCGGTTCGTTCTGGCGTGGCGTTCATTGTCTTCGTTTGTTTTCCCGTTGGTGCCGCTCACGCCCCCTCCGAGAAGCCCCGCAAAGAACAATTGGTTCCCCCCCCTTCAGTATCTGGGAGGCGAGGTCGATCTGACCGCTCCGCCTTGACCGGTTTCCAAATTGCCCTCCTGTACGACTGATTACCCGACAAAAAGGTTTTGGCACGTCCCCTTTCTACGCGAACGCATCGGACGGAGGAACGAGCCGGATGAGAAAGAGGATACCAAGGTTCGGGCCATGTTCTGACCAGCGTGAACACTCGGCGCTGACAGGGGTAGGGCGTCTAAACTGGCGTTCTAGACTTCGTAGACGGGTGCGGCAGTCTTAGACGGCGGGTTAATTCTTGTCACGGGTCTCAGAGCCAGCGCACCCCTATCAGAAACAATTTATACGCCGTACTTTATTTCCAACTGCCATTGTTCCCGAGCTAATGTAACTTGGATTATCACCAATTAGGAAATTGAAGCAATATTTCCATATGTTCAATGCACCTTTACGCGTGAAAATTATTAACTGACTGCAGCGGCGTAGACTTTCCATTTTCCCGGAGGGCAGGCCGAAAATTCTACGGGGGGGGGGGGGGGTTATTTTTGCCGAACTGAGATTGAAGCTAATGAAACACGCTGGGTTCCATTTCCCATGTATTTTGTCAATAAAGGCAACGTGGCGTTATTTTTTATACATGCCACTACTAGAAGCTCGTTACATGGCACGTAGCTTCTCCTGGATCATGGCCGGGCCCGGGGACCTGCCCTGGATATCAGGGGGCACGACGATCCCGAAGTCAGCCTATGACTGACTGCATAATCTTTCAATACCTCCCTGAGAACAAAACCCAAGACCTGGTTACAATATGGAGCTGAAGAGCAAAAATGGCCGCCCATCTTTTCGTTTTACTTTGCTCTCTTTTATTTGTCCATCTGCGATGAACAAAAAAATTTAGGTTGTCATCTACCTTCAAATAACGACGTAATGATTCGGAACGATGTTACGACCGTGCTAAGCCAAACCTTGCAAGTATGTAACGAAAAAAAGGAGGAAAAAAATACATTACTAAGTTTCAATCTCGTAGCGAGCACCATTCACGACACACGTGGTCCACTGTCCTGTCGGCTCAGCTTTACGGGTGGAGTTAGTTGTCGCCCAGACTCTGAACAATCCTTGTCCGCCGAACTGGTGACGGGCGAGACTAAATCCAGGGACTCTGGAGCGGTGCCCTCGTTATGAGCAGCCCTTCATTTCACTCCGACAGGTTGCGACCTTTTAGAGGCGTTTCGTGCTGGGTGTGGCACCCAAGCTTCGGCGTGTTTGACATCGATATAGGCTGCTATATCCGGAAATTAAGACGGACGTTGTCTGGAGCTCACCAAGGTCGCTCTATAGACGCGTTCGTGTGCCCATGGCAAATTGCGTTTTTTGTTCAGGACTAATCGAAGACAACCGGGTTTGAAAAGATGATGGATTGAGGCTTTCGTCGGTCATCTCATTGTAGACGCTCGTTTAGGATTACCTTCCTCTTGGCGTCGGCTCGCAGGCACAGGTCAGTACACATCGTTAAGGCTGACTGTATTTTAAAACTAGATTTAGCATCTTCAATCGGCAAACAGGAAGTGAAACACATCCGAGGCTGGCGAACACTAAACATCCAGGTGTCTTCAACCTCGACGTTCTGTGCCTTGCTCGGTCTAGCTTAAACACAAAATGTGTTCTACGGCTGGCACCTCTAATCCTATCCGGTTAGGTGCCAGACAACGGAAGTCGAGAGGCCGACTGACAGTCGAACACCGACGCAGCGCTCGTCTCCTCACAGTTTGGACACCCGTGCCAGACACCCTCGATTGCCTCCGTGTTACTCCCGGCGGGGGAAAACATCACGTGTTCAGACGTACGACAGCGGCGCTCCGCTCCGTGGAACGAGCGCGCTCCGGGCTCCCGCAGAGAAAGAGCGCAAGAAAGCGCTGCAGAAAAGCAGAGAGAACAAAAAAAGCTGACTTTTTTGCTTCAACGGGTTCAGGTAGTTCCGAGTGTTTGGGTCTCATTTGCCGCGAGCTGGTACCGGGGCTCTGCTCGGCGATGTCGCGTTCACATTCTGTTTTCCGCACGCTCCGTCTGCTGCGCCTCACACTCCAACAGACTCTGAGAAAGTTGCATTTACACCGCAACCGCCGAAGATGGCACCCACAAAGAAGACATCCACGGAACGATCACACGCTCACCTTGCCCAGCTGGGTCGCTTCGCGCCATCCCGTCTCCACATGTGTACGCAGTTTTACACCACACTACCACATCACATTCTGCGTTACTGCTCTCTTTACCACGCTAAGGTACGGCAAAGAGGCGACATTTTTTCTATTATATTTTTATTGCTAAAAAAGCGCTTTTTTTTTTGGGGGGGGGGGGGAGTTGAGCTAATATTATGTTTGTCTGTTGACGGGGATGGTACTTCTCTTCCGTTGCCTGCTTTTGTCATATCTGTATGTAGATACAGCACGCTTCAATTAACACGTTTCATTCAGCTCACCAGACACGTTTATTTCCCAATGATAAGTAATAACAAATTGAGGATGAGGATTAATATCTTATTCGAATGGGACGCGATACCGAGAAAACAATGGGCCGAGGTATAGTGCTACCGTCCTAGTGCAACAGATGAATTATTATTACCAGCCGAATGTAACCCGGCAGTGTAGCACGACCGAAGGTTACATCCGGGGAAGGATGAGTGAAAAACACCGAACGGTGTTTTTCAACTTGAGAGGTAATGGGACCGCTGTAGCTTCCTCTGTTTATAATATAAAACAGCAGCACATTTAATATAATTTAAATAGAACGTGTTAGGACAAATATACCCGGAGATTGTGAAAGTTGCAACTTCGAAACATTACAGATGGCGCTTGTTTACAAACAAGCGCACGTGCACAGTGCCCCTCATACAGTGGCGTCACAAGGGGGGGGGGAACCGCCCCGGGTGCAGCGCTCAGGGGGGTGTCGCGACGGGCCACCAGAGCGTAGGAGGGAGGGGGACATGCCGGGCCACAGGAGCGAGGGGGTGTCGCGGCGGGCTACCGCCCCAGGTGCCGATGACCGTGACGTCACTGCACCCCTATCACGTGCGAGAACTGCGACTGCGCGAACCAGGGTTGAGTGTGGTGAAGCCTCTACGCTCGCTGCATGAGCTGCATGCCGTAAGCAGCACCACTGCATTTGGCGTGAAGTCAGAGGCACGCGATAATAGACCCTAGAGATGGGATAAAAACGACCAAGTGACTAAGTTTGTGCATTTACATGTAACCTTCACTCTCCTGTACACTTTTTTTTTTCTCGCTTACTCTTGTCCCTAGCCACCTGGTAGACATATTCGGTATGGGCGACAAAAAATAATAAAACGTATCAACTTGCAAATAGTAAAAATAATAAAGTCGAGGCAAAACAAGAATGAGTTTGCGACGGGGAAAAAATGTTTTCGCCCATACTAGAAGTGACGACATTCAAGATGGCGGCGCCCTTGTGGAAAAGGGTGTATAGATGGTGTGTCAATAGCTGCGACAAAATACGATTTGTGCAGTCTCGAACGAAAAAAACGGGGACGACGGAGCGACAGTTTCTCGCCCCCTTTGGGCAACTGAACCAGCCGTCAGCGGAAGCTCTAGCGCAGCCTGTATAGACCCTTTTCTTTGCAAACGCCACCAGGCGGCGCTCCAGTCTTTGACGTCCCAGCGAGCGTCCACGTGAGCGCCAAAAGAACCAAGAAGCGCGAGATCTGTTCAAATGTCTCGAATATTTTTGTAGACCAACTTGCTTCCTCCAAAACGTTAAATTGTCCAGCCGAGGGCCCTCGCTAAATCTCCAACTTTGCTGTCCGTGTAGCATTCGTGCTTTCTAGCACTGGTGACATAAGCAAACTCGACGGGCTTGCAACGATAGAGCGACCGGAAGTCACTTGGGACGCAAGCAGCGGTTCATGTTTGTGAGCAGTAAAAGGGTCTATATATAGTTCGCTTCAAGAGTAGCGACGGTACCAAGTTACCGGCCCTTTCAGTGAATAGAATTCGCTCTGATTTGGTTCAGTTTACCACCACACGCGGCGCTAATCGCAGCACCTTCTTTGTGCGGACATTGCGGTGCAGGCATTTAGTATGCCCTACGAAAATAATATTTTATCAGTCGCACTCTATACTGCGTGAATTGTCAGGTCTCTGTGATATCGATCTTAAGCTAATCTATTTTTTGTTCGTTTGTTTGTTTGTTGTGTGTGTGTGTGTGTGTGTGTGTGTGTCTGTGTGTGCGTGCGTGTGTGTGTGTGTGTGTTTTCCAATAACGGAAACTCGAAACGCGTGTGCCACTTTGGCAACTTCGCGATTAGCGCCGAGTGTGGTGAAAGACTGAAGTAAATCGGCGCGAATTTCATTTGCCGAAATGGCCGGCCACTTTGCATAGTCACTATTCTTGAAGCGCACCCACAGGCTGCGCGAGAGCTTCCGCTGACCAGCGTGGAGTGACGCGCAACGAGTGCGAAAGGCTATCGCTCCGTCGTTTCTGGTTTTTTTCGTTCGGGACTGTACAGAATATATACTTTGGACAATATACGTGACGTCCAACCTGACAACATCGACGCAATTTAAGCATTGCGATGTCCTCTGAAACGCAGTCAAGAGATTTTTTTTTCTTTTTTTTTTCTGCGTGTATATTTTCTTGGAAATTTTTCGTTATGTTTTTTCGACACATTGGAGAAAACGTATAAAATATGAAAAACAACAGCAACAAGACTTTCGACTGGAGTCATGTACATAATTCTCAGCGGAAACATATACATTGGGCGGTTGACCTGGTCTTCTAAGTTATAGGAAAATTATGCTATGTTCACACAACAGACGCAACGGACCATATTTCATAACACACGCAAACGTAAGCACACGAAGCGGAACGATTTCGTTCAGACTACAAGCAATCGTGGTCTGAACGATCTCGTTCCGCTTGTTGCGCTTAGGTTTGCGTGTGTTATTAAAGGTTGACGCGTGGCGTCCGTAGTGTGAACATAGCTTAAAGAAAAATGCGTTTCGTGGGATGAACGTTTTGCTTATTTTTATATTGAAAAAAAATCGCTCGCCGAGGAGGACGACGCAGTGAGACGATGTCTCTGGACCCAACTTTTCCCTCGACGCGCGCGCTTTAGCCAATCAGCGAGCGACTGGACGTGACGTGTCGCCTTTTTCCGGTGAGGACATGTTTCCGCTGTTTTTATTTTCGATCCACAAAGCAGGCGAAAAGGCAGAGGGTCCGAGGGATGCGCGCATTCGCCAAAAGTGGCTGGGAGCATTTCAGCTTGCAGAAAAGCAAGCCAATTGTAACATCTGACTGTGAGCAGTGTTTTATATGGGAGTACGACGCCGTGAAACTACTTTTTATCGTTTGCGCGAAAGCCGCCACCGAACTTCGCAGTGTATTCCGACATCCGACTGTGCGGGAGCGATCACTCCCAATGTGTTTTGTGCATTCTTTGTGTGCACGCCAGCACTATGGAATACAACAGTTCTCCTTCGAAAAGAACTATCGCACAAGCTGCGTGAAGTGCTATCAAAGGTACGGACGCGCGGACGTATCACCGTGCTAAGCGTTTTTTGCACAAAACCGCGCCAGAAGAGCACCTTCTGAAGCTGCGCGCTCGAGTCCGTGCCTCTCACATATGCTGGATACAACTGGAGCGTAAACGTATATATAATCATCGCCGTTATCAATTCAGTGAAGATCTCCGAGCGCATATGCAATCGCGAAGGGAAGTCAACAACAATCGTACGAATCAGACGAGTAAAGAAATGTCGTGTTTTCTCGACAAACGCGAGGTTCCCCGAGAAGACGCCGACGTCGGGAGGCCCTGTGGGAATGCGTCGTACGTCTTTTTCGGCGCCGGCGTCGACGTGGACCGCAACGCGCGTTTTGTGCTCAGTGTGAATGAGCTTTACGTCGCGCTTATGAACAGAACGCGTGACTGTGAGGTACGCTTTGCTGTGGGGCGAGAGGTAGCTTTGCACGAGTAAAGGCGACTAACTGAACCGCCGTATAGGGCTACAGTTTCGACACTGCATTACGCATGTTAACCTGACTGTTAGCGTGTATCATGCTTGCTAATGTGTAGCTGAAATTGTACGAAATCGCGCTTCTACAGCGAACACCCAAAACCAGACCGACGGGTAAGAAAAGATTTAATGACCCCCAGGTTTGCAGGAAGGGTCGACAAACTTCTACTCAGCGCATCCGGCCTGTACCCGAGATCAATTGAAAATAGACCGATGTCACCCAGCGTTCGGCGCGTGCGGGATGTCGCCATAACTTCAGGCCCCAGGAGGCTAGCGGCAGTTAAAGTAACTGGATCGTGGGAAAGTATAGCGCCAAGCTCCTGCCACTGGCGTAGCCAGGAATGTTTTGCGGAGCGGTGGCAATCAGTTCATCGAACGACGTTTTATCGACAGCTCAGATTATCTTTTTTATTTAATAAGCTGCATGCGACTGTCGCCGTGAAGCGGCGTTTACGGGCAGGTCAGCTTGGTTAACATGTTTGTAATGAGCCGAAGCGGCGTAGACTAAGTAGTCGTTAAACGTGACGATGAGTCTGATACAAAGCCCTCTCGATTCACGCTCACAATCGATTGACTTCATAAATAAGTGTCCTTAAAGACAGTGGCGTACCAACTTCTTTTTGAGTGGGGGCAAACCAACCCCCCCCCCCCCACCTCCTCGCCACCCAGGGCCGGGGCCCTTGGTATCCCTTGGGCGCCGCCGGCCAGTGTTTTCCCTGCCCAGTGGCGGCTGTTTCAGGGACGGGGGAGGGGGGGGGGGGGCAAAACACGTGTTTTGCTTCTCCACTCTGAGAACTGGGGGGGGGGGAGCAAGCGCCCCCTTGCCTCCCCGGTTGGTACGCCCATGCTTGGGGAACATGTGAAGCTCAATACCATTGCAGCCACACTCGTGCTGCAGCTTCTTGTGTTCATCGCACACTTTTCCGCGATTGTTCTTATGCTTATTGAAATTACCTGTGCATCCGACAACGAGACAGTGAAAGTCAGACCACCGCAGATTTTTAAATACTGTAACACGATAAAAAGAAACGCTCGGAACTAACTACGACGTCCGTCCCTAAGCGTTTACGTCCATACCCTTGGCTTCTGCATACCCTGTGTCAGCGGGCAATCCAAAAATCCACCGGATCAAGGATACGTCAGTTGCGCGCTGGTATGAGGTTATGCTAAATAGGTCTATAGACGTATTGCTAAATTACCCAAGCATCAAGGAGAATGCAGGGAATGGTGTTCCACGCGTGCAAGATGCCATTGGTTTTACGCTTTTGCTTTAAAACAGTTACAGCTACGGACGCCAGGTGCGGTGCGTGGAACACCATTCCTGCATTCTCTTTGATGCTTGGCTAATTTAGCAATAGGTATGTGAGCGAAAGAGAGAGAGAAAAGGTGCGTGTGTGATCAGTAGTATTATACTTCGTCTGACATAGCACGGACTAACTGTGGAGGCTCTGCAAGCGCGAGCGGCTAGCCTTGACCGCCTTGACTGGAGCACTCGCTGCACGAGCACTCGTGCAGTCGCCGAGGCTTCATTCAAAGCAAAGAGCTCGCGCTTTTAGAATGCACTGCTAACAATAGTACATACTAAGGTGAGACGAAGTATAGTAATAAATTTTTCGTTTGTGCTGATATTGTAGCTGGAAAAAGACACGGATGAATGCAACAGCCAGGTCGCCAGGCGACGTGATGTGTCAATTGCTGCAGAGCGGAAATGCAGCGTCCGACATCACCTACATAAAAAGAATCTGGTGCCCGTCCTTGAGAATGGCGGCGTATTGACGACCGAGTTTCTAGAATAATGCATCATTCCTGAAACTGACGTTATACGACGTGCTCCCGGCCAACCTGCTGACGCGTGGTCGCAGTCTTTTTCTTCTCCGGCGTGGCACTCAAAGACAGTTGCCTAACCTATACAGAAAACGCCAAAGGCACTGTGTTGTTACACCAAGCTAAAAAAAAAAAAGGATATCTGCACGCCTCTTTTTCACCCGCCTCTTCACTAGCGGTTAAAATTCAAAGCACGCCAGGGTCTCCGCTGATCCCTTCTGAACGACGTGGCCACTGGGCGTTGAATATCGATGACGTACCGCGAAGATTTTGGGAACGTGGCACCATCGCGTCAAAGGAGCTTGGGCTCAGAGATCCCACCCTCCTTTCCTTTTTTCTTTTTTTTAATTTTTATGTGCGCGTACTCTTTTATGTGCAGGAAAAATGATGGTCTCCCAAACTCGTTAGCGGATTGTTGATGCGCAAAATGATGTCAAAGGTACCCGGAGATTTTTGTGATGTCTGCATACCGTCGTGTTTTTGTTTTGTTTGTTTGCTTGTTCAAAGACTCGCGTATATGCACCGCATAGCGCGATGTCCGATAAAAATAAAATCTGGTTTATGTAACACGTCTTCACGATATTTTGCTTAGTCTCATTGATATTCAAATTGGTTTATGGTTCCTATGAGTTCGGAGTTGTGCGCGTCGATTCTGTGAACTGTACGGCAAGACTTTCAGAATTACACTGGGTGTATCTTTACGTGCTGGGACGCCGCACGGTCCGAATCGACCTGTAGTCATCGACTCGTATTACTTTGAACTAGAAGTTTCGTCTACACGTAGGCTAAGCATATGAAGACGGCAGTAGACGAGATTACTAAGCGCCGTGCGGGAAAGGCACGATAAGGACATCACTTCCAATTAAGCGGGAGATTAAGACTGCCTATTACGGCAGCGAAGTATTTTAGGGACGAGGGTCTGGCCCGGGATCAAAAACAATGTGGCGGTAACGCGCACACTAACAAATTGAGCCCAGATTCCAACTTCCTGCGACTCGAATAGGCCGTGCAAAAAGCTCGTCGGCTGATTCATTAGGGAAGACGGTTTCCGACATGGATCAGCCGGTCCGTTAGCCCGCGAGCTGTCAGATTAACGGCTGCGTCCATTTGCTAAGGTACACGGCGGCGGTGTCTAAAAAGTCGATCAGGCCGGATCGAGCTAGGCCTGTGCCTCCCATTACGGGTCGGCGTAGCCGTTTCGATGCGCGTGGCACGCCTGACGAGCAGTCGTTGCGGGGCCACCGTGCTCGACGAACAAAGCACCTACTGCCTGCTTGAGGACCTCGTCGCCGTTCTGCAGTAGCACTCATTAGGGACTGCTGCAATTAAACGAACGCAAACAGAGCCACGCGACTCCCGCCGCGGACGCAAGACAAAGAAAGAAGCGACGGGGAGTCTGGCGAGCACTCTCGCTTGAGCGACATTTGGCTGGCCACGCGAGGGCTGTTCCCGCATTCACGGTGCGGCCTCCGAGGTGCACGTGAGGTGCTTCTTTATGCCGGGCGGAAACGATGGGCATCTGTTCGCATCTCTCCGCTGCCTCCGGACCTCCGGGCGGTGCATCGATTGAGGAAAACGTGGTCCCGTTCTGTCTGGTTTTCAACTCCCATTAGACAGATATTTCGGGGCATTAGGGCGGCGATTATTGGGTCTGACTAACGACCTCTAATCCCCTCCTGAACTTGTGGCGATGCTATACCCGAAGGGAGGGCCGCGGTCTCCCTTCGTCGGTAAGAATTGATGCTGCGGATCGCGACCGTGTGTATAGGAAGACGCCCCCGGGTGGTTGTGCCCAAGGTGAGCGAGGAACTGGACGCTGGCACTCGGACAGTTGGTACCCTTCCTTTCCCCAGGATTAGCTTGAAGGCAGTCAAGAAAGGTACCGAGTATCATGCAAGAGGGGGACGAAACTCGCATGAAAAACAGCATGAAGGCAGGTGACAAGAAAAAGACACATGGAGGGAGCAAAAAACTGGTTCACGAATGAACAGCTGACATCCGCAGGCAGGTGGGAGGCTGCGAAGGTCGCAGCCCGAACTTCCGTCAAGTTTTCTTTTTGATGGGTTGGTGCTGAAGATCTGCGTGGTTCTGAGTCCTTATTGTTGTTTGTAGGTTCTTCAACTCTACCGGTGTTTGACACTAATTCCATTCGACCGTCGAGTGTTCATAGGCCGGCTTTGCGTGACCCTCGCCATTTTGTCCGTGTCGTCAGAGGTGTGGAAGGAGTACTTCACATCCTTAAGTGGCTATAGATAGAGCGTTTCTGCCACAACTTTTATTTTAGCCCCGACAATTTTTTTTTTTTTACAGTCATTAGCTGCGTTTACTTGGATGCGACCGTAGCGCATCGAATACAGATTTGACTATTTTGATTGGCATAGTATATGGGTAGAAGAGGAAGAAGTAGGAAAACAGGGTGCGTGTGATTGGTCCATGTTCGGTTCGATGTGCTATGATCGCATTCATGTAAACCCAGCCATTATGTGGAAACGTTCATTTTGTTTTCGTCCCCCACACCCATGACGTGTCTGATGCTTTATTTTTACGCTGTGGCTAGCGTTACGTCCGGACGGAGCACTGAAACGCGTATACCTAACCCCCCCCCCCCGCCCCCTCCCTCTCTCTCCCCCGTGAACCTAGGGAAGGCGGAGATTTGGACGTAACTTGGGTTACGTCGGACGTAACGCTAGACACTTCGTTATTTTTATAAGCTTAAAAGCATGTAAGTGAGCCCGACTATACGCATGAGCACTAACGATTGCAATAGCCGACTTGTTCAACACGAGTGTCAGCCCGGTCAGCCGAACGTGGATACAGCTCTCGTAGTCTAATCTGTGCCTGCTTCCGATCGCGTAGCGATGGCGTCAAAATTCGTGTGCACAGGCCTTCCTAGTCTAAATGGGGGTGGAGCAGCCGGCTGCTACATTAGCACCACCACATTCCTCACGAAACAAAAATAAGACAAAACTGCACCGACTCTTTTTTTTTTTTCTGGTTCGAGAGTGGGTTGGTTAACTAGGTTACATAAGAACAAAAAATAAATAAAGTATACATAATTAAAGTATCATTACCGTATCTCACGCAGTCGCTTTCTTTTGCCCAAACTCTCTCATCGTCTTTGCGCTCTGATCTGGACTCTTGGCGAAAAAGCCGGCGAGGAATTCAACCACCGTGATTGGCCGTCGCCAAGGATAGGCGCGGCGCCGGCCAATCGCGACCGCCGAATTCCTCGCCAACTGTTTCTCCAAGTGTCTAGATTAGACCCCTGTTGGCAAAACCACCTAGCTGGTGCTGACCGCCCATGGTACCGTCGCTGCAAGGGTACTGGAAAAGGACGCTGAACTCAGTCGCCCATATTCCCCACTGGAGCTTACGGCTAGTATACCGTCGCCACATTCTTTATTGCGCAAACGCGAGCCATTTGCGATGCACTACATTTTTGCGACGGCTGAGGACGGTGGACGACATGAGAGCGGGGAAGCGACGCTCGACGTAGCGAGGGATACTGCACGCATCCGGCAGACAACGTGTACAGCCGGTGGGCGGCCCTCGCTCGGTGCACGAGGGCAAACGACCGGGGCGCCCCGACGACGACTTCCTCTGCGGACTCGTTATCGTGGCACACCTCGCTTTTTGCTGCCGGAGCCGACGCCTTGGCGCGCTGCCCCGTGCTCGCACGCAGTCGGGCGCTCCGCCCGCGCGGTTTTCTCGTGTACCGGGCTGCACAGCGTTGCGCGCGCGGGAGGTGGGGGACGCCTGCTCTCGCTCTTCCTCTCGCCGCCGCCGCCGCCGCCACCAAGCCACCCACCCGCTCGCTAAAATGCCGCCGCGATAGTCCCCGAGACTCCGGCGGGGCTGTCTGTTTCCGCGGACGAGTCTCGCTTCGTGGAATGCGTGTGCCGTGCGCGTTCCCCCGGTCCTTTAATGTGGTCGGCTGAAGTGCGCGACTGCGTGCAACCCGATGATATGGAGTAAGTGTTTCTGCCGGCGCTATAGACCTCTTGGGACGATTAAGCATTGCGACAGCGCTTTTTTTTTCTTTTTTTTTTATGGGGGGGGGGGGGGGGGGGGGCGTGCGTGCCTAGCGCGCCATCGTGGGCTCGTGGTTCGCGAAAGCGGGACGCGCAATTCGCGAAGGGTTTTCTTCGGGCCGGCTGGGAGCTCAATGGCATCGACGAATCACTTTCGCGGTGAGTTCCCGCAACGGTGCCGACGTTGTCGAAAGGTCAAAGGTGACGAGCGTGACTGTGCGTGCATCTTTACTGGCTACGGCTCTCGATTTGAATCCACCATCGTTAAGCTTGCCTGGGATCGAAGTGTTTTCTTGAGCTAAATATCTTCTAATAACGTTCTACCCCTTTATTTTCTGAGTACATTGTTCATAGACGTCTGCCGGTGGACAAACACTTTACGTAGCTCCAGAGTTTGATGAGAAAAAGAAAACGTACTACGTTTACTGATTAGAGGGAGCGTGTTGAAATGTAGATACTTAAAATTGAAGACAACAATATCAAAGAGTGTTTTTGTCTCGTCCTCGTCCTTCGTACTTTTATTCTTTCAATTTTAAGTTCTACGTTTGGGAGCTTCTTTTCTTTCTTTAGTACTTCATTCTCGAATTCTTTGATCGAAAACGTATGCTTTCTTGCAGTCGTATCGTGTTATTTTCTTGGCTAAATATTTATATTTAGCGCAATTAAAATATAAAATATATCTTCCGAGATGACGTTATCGGCCGCGACGGAGCTCACTCAGGACATAAATGGAACGCGATAATTAGTAAGCTAGATACTTCCAATTCACTAAATAATTATTTTTAAATATTCGTCCTAGCATGCACATTCACAATCAGAGATTTGTAGTGCTGTCAAGATAAGCCACGACTGTTGTTAGCTGAGAGAAAATCCAAAGACCAAGTGTATGATTTTTTTTTTTATCATCAGATTTGAGGGGACGTTTTTCAATATCCGATATGATACGTAAATATGTCCCCGAATCGCTTGAGTGCGTGTGTCGCGAGTGCTTTCTTGCCCTCCGGCTGCGTGCATGCTCAGAGCGTTGTAATTCTCTCCTGCTTGGATGGTGAAAAACCCTTTGCTGTATTTTCTTTTAATAAATAGCAAAACAAAACAACAACAACAAAAAAAACGGTGGACATTTCGCGGTTTAGCGGCGAATACTAGTCGAATTTCAGACTGCGAAGGGCCGCAGATAGCGGAACTAACACGACCGCCAGGAAGTGACGTCACTAACCGCCGCAGGATCGGGTGGAGATATCCGAGAGTCGATCTGGCGCTGGCAGGCAGCAACGTGGGATATGTCTGGGTCGAGAGCTCCCTGCCGTCTCGTCGGTTTCGGGTTTTTCGCCGCTTTTTTCTTTTTACTAACCTGACCACATCCGCTGTGCCGTCCTCGGGAGCCAATCAAGCGGCGCCAAAAGAGCATCGTCATGGCTCTTGACGTGACGTCGTGCGTTCGCTATCCCCGGCTAAACCAATCACGCACAGTAAAAACGCCGCGATCCTGCGCCTTTTTTTTATGCGTGATTGGTTTAGTTGTTGGTAGGGAACGTACGAAGACGACGAGTGCGCCATGACGAAGCACTTTTGGCATTGCTTGATTGGCTCCCGAGCATCTGTAGTATACCTTCGGCTGCGGTCGGACTTGAAGGGAAACGGAGCATATAGTAGGCCTTAGTTCTAATGCCCGAGTCCCACTAGGAGGACAAAGCAGAAACAAACGACAGCGACAAGCCTCAAACCAGAGTCTTTCGCGATTGGACAGGCTTTGTAGATTAAAAGAGGCTATGCTCAAACACGAGCATCATGCACGCGAGGGTATCTTTGGCAGGCTCGCAATCACTCGTGCTTATACTTCTCGAGCACCGAACGACCAAACGCCTGCCAAAGGTACCGTCGCGAGCATGCTGCATGCGTTGGAGACTTGTCGCTGTCGTTTGTTTCTGTTTGTCGCTCTAGTGGGACTCGGACATAAGAGGCTAGATTCGTGACCGCATACCGCGAAACTGAATTTAGTTTTCTCAGTCTGGGGACTGATATGGCATAATTTGGACGACGGGCACACATCGCGAGCCCTCACGTCCGTTGCAGTCGAGTGTGTTGCTGTCGAGGTAATTATTGATTTAGTGTCCTTTAAAAGCAAAGTAACATAGCAAACAACGGTATATCTATCTACCTACCAATTATTTCTTGTAGTTTTCACTGCTTTAATATTCTTTTATATTATCAAAATTGTTATAAGGTCGAAGAGTGTGGTTAAAGGGGAGTTGTTGTATTTCCATAATTTCTTTTTTATGCCTAGCGTTTTTTTTTTTTTTTTCCGGAGGGAACTGGCATTTAAAAATGTATCCTGGGCCGGCCTGCTACGAACAGCGTCTCAGCTGAGACTGGGTGAAAGAAAGCACTGCCGAAGCCAGCGCACGACCTGAGCGGACTCAAACCGCGTTTCAAGACGCTGAGCGCCCCAGTCTTTGCGGCGCTAATTCTGTCAGTCAGTCTCAGCTGAGACGCCCGTCTAGCAAGCCGGCCCAGCTTTTTGAGATAAATCGAGTTGCCCCACAGCGTCAAGGATACTGGAAAATGTGTCGTAGCATTTGCAACTGTTGAATGGTTAGAAAGAACGCATTTCGTTGAGACGCTTTTCAGCAGCCGTACATGGACGCAGTCATCACTGACCTTCACTTTTTGTTTTTTCTTGTACCGTTCGCTTCATTTCATTATTGTGGTCGCGCGACAGGTTGACCTTTGAGGAAGGACACTGTTACTGTCTCCAGCGCAGGCATTGTGCGAATTCATTATTACCCATTTCAGTGGCTGGGTATCTCGGTGAGGAAACGGAAGAAAAACATGTATGTGCATGTACAGGGAGTTCCCAAGAAACAAAAACCGTGTTTTTCGGCCCGGGTAAATAAGCTACGCATTGCGGAGACCTCGAACTCCGTGAGAATGTGACGCTAGAGGTTGGGATATAGAACGTGAAAGTTTGAGGACATGACGTTACCTAAATAAAACGATAATTCAGAAAAATGAAAGACGTTTACAACTCCCTGTAACGCCGAATTAGAGCGCAGCTCTTGAGGAGGAGGAGGGGAGGGTACGGAGGGGAGGGCTATGTACCCCTCCTCCTCCTCCTCCTTACCCTTTCCTCCTCCCCGTCCTCCTCTGTAGTATTCTCGCTCACCGCTTGTCTGGAGAAAGGAAATACGGTTCTCACAACTGGAAGCTCCACTCTAAGTTCTGCCGGTGCCAGAAAACAGGACAGCAGGAGCAAGGCGGGAGAATGAGACAGCTTTAGAGTCAACACTTTGACGAAGCACGTGATACTCTCGATGTCATCCTACTTGCTGTCGGCTCTGTCGAAGACCGCTCGGCGTTTTTGATTTCCTAGGCATTATAGTCTTGAGCGTGCTCCCCCGACATGGCACAGCCCTCGGGGCCACTGGGATGTTTTCCTGCATGACTGCTATGAAGTTCTCCTTGTTCTTGCACGAAATATTTGGTGAGTGCTGTAGGCGAGAGATACAGAGCTACCACGAGCAATCCGTTGTCGACCTTGGCGGCACACAATTTACAAACTTCGTCTGACGTGCCACAGAGATCGATGGGTACAGCACAGACCCGTACCCATGTAGGTGGCCACTTGATAACGAGTGCACCACGTTTTAGTACATGCCTCCTTGTGATTTATGAATGGTGATATCACTTGCCTGAGCAACGGGCAGTTGGCATCTCCCCTCCTCCTCTCCTCCTTCCCTCCTCCTCCTACTCCGCCTCCCCTCCTCCTCTCTCCTCTCTGCTCCTCCTCTCTCTCCTCCTCCTCCTCCTCCTCCTCGTGACGTCACTCGTGACCCCTTGTGACGTCACTCGTGACCCTCGTAACGTCACACGTGACATCACGTGTGACGCCATTATTTGAAACGTCCCATAATGTCATGCGCGGTTACGCCGACGGCGACGGCGATGGCGACGCCGCTCAAGCCGGAAAGAGGCGCCTAAGAGCTGCGCTCTAAAAATAAAATTTCTATGAGCCGAGGTCTATCTAAGCCTCATATCGGCAAAACTGAACCCGACATTGTGGACGCTTGTGGGATTTATGTTAGTGGAAAACACTTGTCAGCAAGGAAGAGGATATTGTTTTGTTGTTTTTTTCTCGCTGACAAGTTTTTTTTTTTTTCGTTTCTTTTCTCTCTATGGTATAGATGGTACAGGCGCCCACAATGTCATTTCTCGTTTTGACAATATTAGGCTTAGGTGGACGTCGGCTCATAGATAACTTTCGTTTTTTTTCTCAATTATCTTTTGATCTAGGTAATGTCATGTTGTCAAACTTTCGCGTGATATCCCAATCGTTAGTGTCGCATTCTGACGGAGTTTGAGCTTTCTGCGATGCATAGTTTATTTACCAAGGCCGAAAAACACGGTTCTCTTTTCTCGGAAACTCCCAGTATATCATTAACATGTATATGCATTTCTGTTAATGAAACGAATTGAAGTTCAGTTATGGCGGCCTAAATGTGGCGCAAGGGAAAAGGGTGTATAGACGCTTTAGAAGCGCACCAGATTAGAACCACAATTAGTGACCTTCTCTTACCGAGATGCCGAGCCACTGAAATGGGTAAGGATGAATTCACACAAAGCCTGCGCTGGGGGTTTCGTGCCACGTTGCCAAGGCCAACGTAACGTCCAGAGCGCTGCAGGGCCCGTGCTTGTGTAGCCGTTGTAAAATATTAGGGGGAAAGTGAGAGCCAATCGTGTACGCGCACAGGGCTGCTGCAGCCCCGCGTTGCTGTGAAAGTACATACTTGACTTTATCTTGCTTATTCGCACGCGCTTGCGCAACTGAGGAAGGCGGGCTGTTTTATCACGCGCTCGCGCAACTCGAGCAAGGCAGGCTCTTTTATCACCGAGAGCATGTGTCGAGACAGAAAAAATGTCCTTCGGCGTCATGTGCTTTGAGGGAGTTTGAGCACTGCGGGTGCTATTAGCGGTGAGATGTTTTGGTGGCGCCCTCCTATGGTTCCCCCTTGTGACGTCATTACCTTGCGAACAACAAGTTCGATGGTGTTTGTAAATAGAATGGTGGAAGTTTGAAATCATTGCGCTCTCAAAGGAACACTGCCAACACCGTCAAAATTAAAGTTCTTTCATTCGTCTTATTTCCGTCAATGATAAATCCCCTTTCCGACGTCATAGTCAGCGTTCGGCCAATCGTGGAAGGCCGACCACAGCGACGCTTTCGGTCGCGCACGTCGCCAATAGGCTAACCTTGACAATGAAGCACGAAGGAGTTGACGCCGAGCATCAGCGGCGAGATGTTACGTTGGCGCCCTCGTATGGTTTCTTCTCGTGACGTCATGACCTTGCGAACACCAAGTTCGATGGTGTTTGTAATGATCATGTTGGAAGCTTGAAATCATAGCGCTCTGAAACCAACTTTGCCAACACCGTCAAAATTGAAGTTCATACATTCCTCTTATTTCCGTCGATGAGAAATCCTTTGCTGACGTCATAGTCAGCATTCGGCCAATCGTGGCAGGCCGACCACAGCGACGCTTTCGATCGCTCACGTCGCCAATAGAGGCAATGGGGAGTTTTCGTAGATAGTTTTCGTCGTCCCGCAACGCTCTCCACAACCTGCTACGATACCCGTAACTCTACAGTCAAGGCCATCGGCGCGCAGGCGCAGTGGCGGGTTCTTCGTTGCGGAGGGTGAAAACGTGGTCTACGAAAACTCCTAAATAACCTATTCTGTTATCGTATACTGACGAAGTTATGACCGGAAAAAGAGAAAACAAAAAGTGAAAAAGTCAAATTTGGGGGTTTTACGGGCTAAACTGACGACGGGCATCTGGCAGGCAGCGGAGGACTAAGGAATAATTTCGACCGCCTGAGAATCTTTTGGCGTGCAACCGAAAGCTCGGTTACACGTCGCCTTTTCCCGCAACAAGCCTCCGTCAGACTGCGTGCACCTCGGCCGGGATTCGAACCCGCCACCTGGGGATCTGTAGGCCGGTGCTCTCGCCTCGGAGCCACCGAGGCGAAAACAATAAGTGAAGGTTCGTTATGGCAGCGCCCATGCCCAGCTGCCGTAAAGCGTCTGTGTTTTTTGGACGAGTCGAGCAGCAACGTTCTAAGATCTATCAGTTGACAATCTCCACGAAACTGCTGCGTTCGAAATCGGTTCTTCTCTGTTGCCTGTACGCTAGCAGAATACGGGCGGATATAAGGTCCCTTGATAAAATTCACGCTTACAAGTACCGCCAACCCTTGTTGTGGAAACGTGCAGAACGCGTGCTGCGAGCGGGTGCTCCGCCGCAATACCGCCGCCATTCGCTTCCCGATCTCACCAAGCGTTCGCCGCATGCGTGACGCCGCCATGACTTTAGTTCACAGGAGGCAAACGCCAGTGCACAAGAGGGCTTGTGCCGTCTCATGCTCTACACGCGCAGTGCTCCAGCGAGGTTGTCGCGCGTGCAGAAAGACAAAAGCTCCCTCTACTTCGTTTCAGCTTACGTCCAGACGCAGCCAATGCTGCAAGCGCGAGCGTGTGGCCCTGAGCAGTGTTTGCACTGCACGAGCGCGCGCGCTTGACAGAGACGCTGAAAGCTAGGAGCTCGCGCTTGTAGCATTGGCTGCGTCTGGACGTAAGCTGAAACGAAGTATCGATGCATTGCGGCAGCGGTGGCGTAGTCAATGTCAAACTGGCTGGTGAGATCGGTCTATTCAGTGCTGCGCTAGAGTGCCTACACGTCTGTCTGTCTCAGGGTGAAGACAATGCATCCATTGTTTCCCTGAATGTGCCAGCGCGTGACGCTCTCGCGCACTCGGTGCGTGACTTGGGCGGTAAAATGGCGTCTATGCATTAGCCAAAGCTACGCGCTCTGAGCTGAGTGACACCGGATTGCGCGCTCTTCAAAATGCATAAAAAAACGATTGGGCGGTAAAATCGCTGAGATGTCACCACTCAAGCAAAAGAGCGCATGTGTATGAAGCCCATAAACAAGCCATTGAAATGCGATGTTGTCGGCGTAGGTGCAGAGTCCCCTGCTCTTTTTCGCGTTCGGAATTGTTGATTCGACATCTTCCCGGCAATGTCTGACTACTTGAGTGGCCTCAGCGAAATTACCGAGGCTCGTTACACTGCAAAACTTTGCGTGAATAATGTGACATGCGGCGATTCATTCCGCGTGGACGCCGCAGAATGTACGCTAAAGCCTGATTCGCATGATGAGATTTCGCTCGCGATTTTCAGTCGCGACGTTGCTCGGGCTGCAAAAGCCCAGAGCGAACTGCTGAGATGATCGACGTCGATATTGAAAATCGCAAGCAGAATCGGACCAAGTGAAGTAGGAATAACAAGTCGGTGATGGTCACTGGTAACAATGATCAACATCTCCTTGTATCCACTGTTTACATCGAGCCTGCTTACCAATCTTCAAACTTAAGTCTTTTAAGGCCTGCATTTACTTCTTATCGCAAGTACCGGGACAACATTTGGTCTACGGGCCGGTGTCGTCTAAACGAGCAGACGACAAGCAGAAACGTTTCAAAGAGCAGACGACAGTTCGAACGATCAGATGGCCGTTTGAACTCAAAGACGCACTGAACGTAGTCCAACAGGTGGTCCGCACAACTGACGGTTTTTCCGGCATTCATGTTGGAATAAAACAAATTATTCTGATTACCACAAATATCCGTGAATTCAGCCCAAAGTGCTCCCCGCCCAAGCAATCGTGGTCCGACGGCGTCTGGTTTTCCGCTTTTCACGGCACATATCCACGTTCTCGGACGAACCGAGCACGTGAAAACCGCACCTTCAAACCTTTGTCTGATACAGCCCCAGTCGCGGCGTTTCTGACTGAGAAGGCAGGTTTTTGTCTGGTTCCTTTCAAAACAACGCAGGTTTCAAAACAACGCAGGAATACACGTCTCGCATGCGGACTTCTGCCCACAGCCCCAGACCGGAAGTGCGCCCGACGCGCCACCACCGCGCCGTGACGTAACAGAGATTGGAGCCAGAGTTGCGCGTCTGTTTTCCACGTGCCGCCGCCCGCTATTCGCCGAGATCCGATCACGTGAGGAGCCGGATCAAGTTTCGTGCAGGAAAGAAGACGTCGCGCGCGCGCCCGGCGTACGGTCCCATGCTTTTGAGCGCGCCGCGCGCCTCGAACGCGCGGCGCCGCTATTCGCCGAATTCAGTCACGTGAGGAGCAGACTCCGCATTGCGTGCAGGAAAGCCGGCGCTCCGGGGGTGAACGCGCAACTCTGGCTCCCGCCTATACAGGAACTCTAGGCTGATAGTGCAGCTAGCGCCACCGAGCGCACGCTGCACGAAACGGGGCCAGGCATTCAGAAGCTTGTCAACTGAGTTTGGTCTAGTAACGTTTAGAGTCACTAAATAAAGCTACGCTTTCAGAGTACCGAAACTCCCAAACTACGCGTCTGAAGCGCGCTGCCATCTTGGGTCCACGCGCCGATGGAGGAGCGCCTGTAGCTGAGCTCAAGCCGAGCTGTAGCCGTCGCCTGTGCCAGCTGCCGTAGCGGCAGCTGTGGCAGCGAATCAAGGTCGTGTTGTTCGTATCTCGACATAAGAAGGAAAGAGTGCGTGCTAAGCGACGGACTTCAGTGTGTGCGCGCAGTAAACAGTAAAACAGCAGCAGGCAGCGGATCGCTGGACCCAAGATGAGTGGCGTTGAAAAATCGCAATGATGATGATAGCGACTCACGTGACTGCTGGCTGTCCAATGATGCTGCAGCGAACCAGAATATTATTGAATAGAGCGACTGCATTGTCGGCAAAGTGCCAAAGAAAAGGAATGCGGTACTCTGAAAGCATAGCTTATTAAGTGAGTAACGTTGCCGAGCAGTACGTGCTAGTCACGTGCACCCTCGAAGCACGGCTTTCCCATGACAACTAGCTTCCCCTCGGTGTCGGTTATTCTAAACCCCTGAGCGAGCCACTCGTTGCGCCGTCTTTCTTTTTTACAGCTGAGCCGTTAAGGGCTAGTTTCCCCAGGATCGTGTCATGCCAGCAAACAAAGCGGATGACACAAACCTCTGGACAGCTACCGCCATCTATCGCAACGACGGCGGCAACCAAACAACCGCTTGCCGGTTGTTTGGTTGCCGCTGTCGCTCATAGATGGCGGCAACCTTCCAGCCTTTCCATCTGGCTTGCTCGACTTGCAGCCGGCCATTTGCTTCATTTCCACCATAGTACAGCTTTGGCTGGTCTTCTTTCTTCGCCAGAGTGGAAAAGCTGAAAGTGTTTAAATACCGTTCTTTTTAATGGAAGTGAAGTGGAATTTGTGTAGCCGTAGTCGTGAACAGGGACGGGCGCTTGACGATCGTGAGGACGTAACTTATTGCGTCATAAAGGGGCGATGCAACAGTTTTTGTACTTTCAGTAGGTACCGCCTAGAATTATTCCTGGACATTCACAACCTATGATACACGCGTTTGTTTTCCTTTTTACGTCATGCCAGTAGCAAAAAAATATTCGAGAATGAATTAAATGTATAATACAAAACATCTTGGGGAAGGGGGGGATCGAGAAAAACAATCAGCGTTTAACCCAACAAGGTAGAGGGCCTTAGAGCGATAAAGTGGCAGCTGAAAGTCACTCCCGATTGTCCGCCGTCATGTTGCACATATTTTGTCCACTAGACACTTGACCTCATAGTTTTACTTCTAGATTTTAACGAAGTATCGCGCAAAAATAATTGCTTATTGATATTTAATAACATTACCGACGAGATAAGTTATGTTTCGTTTGTTTTAAGTCAAAATTGTGATTTTACGACAAAAACTCGGGCAGCTTCTCAATGCCTCCGCTAGATACCATCAGCCGCGGTGCTGTATTTTGGGGTTTTGATCGGAGCTAGACACTGATCTCTGGGGCTAACAGTATTGAAAAAAATAGTTTATCATGTTTTTTACAGCGATCGCAATACAAATCTTGGCTCAGATTTTGCGTACAAGCCTCAGGATTTGGTACGGTCACGTGTCTAGTGGTCAAAATTGTACAACATGGCGAGCGGCCAAAGTGGGGTCACTTCTGCCTGTTAAACGGGATACCAATTTATTGCTCTAATCCCCTCTACCTCGTTGGTTTAGCCCCTCAACTCGCACCCAAACAAGCAGTGACATGATTTGGAGCCTATTATTTGTTGCCAAAGTTTATCTTAGACACAGAACAGGCCACGCGCTGATTAAAGTTCGGCTATTCCCGTCATCGCAGCGATTGGGCACGAGTCACTAATTGAATGCATGTCGAGGCATTGATTGTCACGAGCCCAGATCGAATGCTCACGCAGTGCCTCGTGTTCACTCTATGAGCTGCTTCTAAATATTGTCACCGCGGAGGTCGCGAAGTTTGATCACGAAATCCTGGGGATCGCATTCTTCACAACGCCAATCCCCAACCTTGTCATCGAGTTTTCCGAAGGAAAGATCGAAAGAATACGTCCGCTTTTATCCTTGAAATTACGCGGCGACGAAGAAGCTTCTTGGTCAGCGGCGTTGCGTGCTAGTATACTTGGGTACCACAATACTCTGTTTCATACTTAGTGTACAACGCGGCCAAAGCTGCTGGTGCGAGCATGGGGTTATCGTGCAGATCATCTGCACACATTCTCGCGCAAACGAAACCATAGATGAAGTCACGCACTCGCGACAGTAGCTTTGACAGGGTTGTGTAGTCGCTTTGCAACAGCTGTGCATGGGCGCCAGCATAACCGACCCTTCAGTTTTTGTTTTCCTTATGCCGTTCGCTTCACTTTATCATTGCCACAGCGGGACGCGTTGTTATTGCCCACTTTAGTTGCTACTGTGTCCTTCTGCTCAGCATCGGCCTTTGTACAGGCTACCTCTTCCGCATCGGCAAACCGTTTCTCTTACATAACGTTTTCAACAGGGCAAACAAAAAAGAAAAAAAAAAGAAAAGGGGGGGGGGGAAGTCACACCGGGCGAGGTCGGGCGACGGTCGGCTGAAATAGGGAGAGGGTGGGGTGCAGTGATCATGCGCCGTGTTTGGTCAAAAACTGCTGAACACTCAGCGCGGTGTGGCCAGGCGCGTTGTCATTTTGGACAAATCACGCAGTCTCCTGTTTGCCACAACTCGGGTTGTCATCATGCTCACACCGCGCTTGTTCGGCAGTTTTCCCAACCTCTTCTGGTGTGACATTTCTTTTTTTTTGCTTGTTTCTTTGGATGTAAAATTTATTAAAAGGAAACGGTTGGCCACTGTAAAAAAACAAAACAAAAAAACGTGAAAAAATAATAATAAAACAGCAGAGGCATTAAAAGGCTTCAACATCAATGAGTTTTCTTTTGAGCATTGCAAGAAGCACCTCGACAAGTGCATTTCATTATCTGGCGGAGAGTACTTTGAAGGTGACTCCGAACGTGTAAAAATAAATACCCGATTTTGTAGAAATAAAGTCCGGTTTCCTTTGGGCCTGCCCTCCTGTGTAAGGCGAATGCATTCCGCACACGGAACGTTGGAGCGGTAGATCAAAGGACCGCCTTGTTTCTCGGTCGTGGTCAGAAGCGCCGCTCGTGCTTCCTCATCGCAAGATCAGACATTCTACCGGGCCGCTTCGAGTGTGCTACAAACGACCCATGCAACCACGCCTCGGGAGGCCATCGCTTTCCCTGGGCGTTACAAACACGTCGCATTTGGGGGGAGCGCACCGTCAAGGAGTTTTTCAGGTGACCAAGACTACCGGACGAGTGACTGCAAACTAGATGGCGCAAACCGCCGCCCAGTTAAAAGGATCAGCCGTATGGATTCATTCATCCATTCGGCCATAGGTTGCTCGTTTTTTATTGGTGATTTACCTTACGTCGCACGAATAGACGATATCCGAAACTGCTTGGTGGTCTGGCAGCACTGTGCACGCGGCCCTCTTGGTAGCGTCAAGTATCTTGAGTTTCCGTTTCTCAGCATTTCCAGGGCATGGACGCTCTGCCAGTTAGTTCATTAACTTCGTGCAGCCTCAGGGTCAAAATTTATGAATATAGTATGGCATCTTTTAGAATAGTTCGTTCTTTTTAGGTTTTTTTAGGAATAGTGTAGGAATTTTGTAGGAATTTAGGAATAGTATAGTACCTTTAAGTTTGTTCATTCTGCAACTTCTGCAGCCTTCAGGGTCAGCATCATGCCAGTCAGCGCGGCAAAGGTTCTCGCTACTTATTTGTATAAAACACGGGGGTCGGCTTTTTTCCGTCAGAAACCTTACAGAGGGCTGTACACAAAAGCCTGCAATAGTAATTGTTTCATGCGGCGTAAACATGGCGTTTTGCTATTCAGGCTGAACTCGACGCTCGAGCAACGCTTGTAGACACTTCGTCCAGACGTCGCCGATACCACTCTCCAGGCTGGGCGCGACCTGATCCACCAATGGACTGCGATGGGTCGCTGCGCACTCTAGAAGCTGTTGCGCGTGTGCCCTTTGTGCCAAGCCATGCGCCGGTTACGCGGTTGGGCTTGCATTTTCGCTCGCTGTTCGCTGCTTGTTTGCTACTGGTCTGGTTTTTCGGCCCGCTTGTGTGATGTGCTTTCTAGCAGGCGCGTTTTCTGTGACAGGCGCACGTTTTTAGGTGCGCATAAGGCTATAGAAATGTTCGTGCCTTCCACGCAGAACTGTAGGGCAAGACGGATCCATGAGGAAAGGCAGGCGAATGAGAGTGCGAAAAGCCGCTGTTAGAGCTCGTAACAGGCTTGGTACTTAGCGCGTGACTTCGTAAGCCCTTTTATTCTTTGCGAGTCAGCAAAATAAAATTGATTAATCATTACGGCTTGCTGTAATGTGTTGTGAATGAGCAGTTTATGCAGATACTTTACCAAGTTCAAGGAGATCCTAAAATAGCATAGGTAAGATCGATATATTTTGTAAGGCAAAAAAGCAAAAAAAGGCCCAGGACGGCGCGATTGCGACGTGCGTACTTTTTTGCGACATTAAATCACTACGCCTTCCTGTGAATACATCGAAATAAATTACACGTTACCGCGCGAACGCGCGCCTCGCTCGCTGCGCTACGCGGACGAGCAGGCAAGCCGGGTGGTATGACCGCTAGCCGTACGGAGACCGCAGAGTACGTATTTAGTTCCGCTGTTAATATGCGACCTATATTAAAACGGCCGTTATTTGCCGGCCCAATCAGCCGAGATCCGGGCCGCGCAGGCGTGTGAACATTGCGCGCATACGGAGCGGCGACGTCCAGATGGCCAATTCGCACCGCAGCGCTGCAGGTGGCGAGGGCCCGCGCCGGGCGCGCCTCCTGCTACCAACAGGCGCGCCGAGGTCAGATCACGGAACTGGAGAAGCATTTGCAAACGCTACGGCCATGGCGCGTGACGCTTGCCGCCCAGACGCAGCCGTACTACGAGCTAATGGGACCAATCAAGCCGCGTCAAAAGCGCGGGTCACTGGGCCTTTTCTGTTTATGATTGTTTTCAGCGATGATAGAACACGCACAGAAACATGACGGACACCACAAGTGTGCGCTTTTGAGGCTGTCTGGTTGGTCCCATCAGTAGAGTTATTATAATGTACGCTAGAGGCTCAGCTGGCGCTAGTGTGCTGTTGCATTTGAAGCAGACAGCAAGCAGTCTAAATTTGACTTCCGGTAATGTATTCCTATGGGAAAAAGCGAGTGCATTTTCTCTCTGCGCTCGATTATAAGAGCAAATATCACGAATAATTTGTACGTACTAGGCACATTGGAACATTTCTCAGTCACGCAGACGAAATAAATGGTCAGTTACGGCGTTTTTCTTTCAAATTCATCGCATTAAAAACGGTGCTAAAACGGCTTCGTACGTGTATTTTTGTGCACTGTCGGACACTGTTAGCGCGAACACGGCGTCGACGCTTTCCAACATGGGGGATATACGTGCCAAACGAACGAAGGACATGTGGAAAACCGAGAGAGACGGCAAGAACTACGCAGTAACACTGGATAAGTAACTCCTTGTGCTTGCAGACGATCAAAATAAATTGAAAGTCACGTAATATAGTCAGATTTGCAATAAATAAGTACTGCGAAGATGCTTGTTCTGGGTTCAAATGGTTCAAAGCATCACCCGCACGCTCCAAATCTTTGCAAATAAGGAGAGCCAGAGAGCAGGTGCCCGATAAAAACTGCCCGACATAGGAAATAATAAAAAGACATACCTTTCGTAGCTCACGTGCTTTATTTTTTGCGTTCGAATGTTTCTTTAACCGATCGTAAAGATGCGCACGACGGAGTCATTTTCATCCAATGACAGGACGGGCATATTAGCAATATATAAGCACCACCGAAATGCTGGCGAACCTGAACACACACTACATTCCTTTCGATCGTTAGTTTGCTTAGAACCGTCGCTCGTTTTCACATACCTTCCTTGAAACAGGGGTTTGGGCCTGAAATAGAGCGAAGTTTAACATCGCTCAGTGGTAAAGAAAAATGCTGTAACTAAAGCAATTACACTTTCACAATACCAATAAAGGTACATACTATCCGTTACAACCGATATGACAAAAGTTATTCATGTTATTTTCCGGCGAAGAGACAAAATTCACGCGCGTTTTCCCATAGGAATACACAGGGAGGCTGGAAATGTAGACTGCATGCTGTCTGCTTCAATTTGCAACCGGAAGTCCCGTAGACACTAGCGCCAGCTGCCTCGCGTTTATTGTACAACTCTGGGTCCATCAGCTTTGCAGCGTCGGCTGCGTCTGGACTTTAAGGTGCCCTGAGGAGGTTTCTGAGATCGCCTAAATATGGCGATAACTCACTCTGCTGGCTCTAAGCATCCTAGAAATCCCTAAATCATGACGATACGCGGCCGATTTCCCTATTAAAAAAGCAATCAAAGATCGCAACACACCGAGTTCATCTCCGGCGATGGGAGGAGCATGTTCCGAAACCAGGACCACTGTCAGTCAATAGCAAGCGAAGGATCCTCGCGCCTCCGACCGGTGGAACCGCGGAGTGATATCTCGAATGCGCGCGACTCGTTGCCCATACAGCCCGGACTACGATTCAACCCAGCGACGCGCAGCGCTCGAGCGCTCGAGAGCTGACGACCGGACACATCACTCCCGCGAATGAAAAACAAAAACAAAAAAACACCATAGTTTGCTGTTTTTGAGACGATTATTGCAGTATTATGTTCCCTCTCCGCGAAAAATTAATATTTCTCGACTACTCTTACTTGCTTCTATCATCTACAAAAACAAAAACATACACGTTTTGTAATAACAGCGTTTGCAATCTCAACGAAATGTCGCGTTTTCATTGGTCACATGCCGTCCTGGCTGCCGGCACAATGCTCCTCCCATCGCCGGAGATAATTTCGATCTTTGATTGCATTCTTTAATAGGGAAATCGGCCGCGCATCGTTATGATTTATGGATTTCTAGGATGCTTAGAGCCCGCAGAGTGAGTTATCGCCATATTTAGGCGATCTCAGAAACCTCCTCAGGGCACCTTTAAGGCGGAACGAAGTATAGAAACGCTATTCAATTAAACGCAATAGCGAGGATATGGTGGCGGTATTTCGCCGATATTATTTTGTACACTAATGATTAATTTAAACAAAATGAAAATCGGTTCGATTATTTTTTTACGGCGTCTTTAATGCAATGAGACAAAACGCCAAACTCAAACAATAGACTCAATAGTATCGACCATTACTAAAAAGATTTGTCATATTTTGTTCATTCATCCACACCGTATGCCTTTTCTTCTTTTTTTGTTAAGCTTGAGAGCATAAGATTATCGCGAATTGTACAGTATGCTGCCTAATTGGCAGATGATTCTCCGATTCACCGGAATTAATTATCCAGTCTTATATTATATGCATATTTATGAAAAACATATTAATGCACTCGCATCTTGTTCCCGTTAAACTGCGCCTTAGAAATTCATACCGGCGCCTAACGAGCAAACCTTCTTTATATTTTGTGTGTGTGAAAAAAGAATATATAGGTTATATACCGAGATCATCATGCGTCTTATGGCGTAGTGTTATTCAATACTGAACATAAATTACTTCGCAAAAACGCAGCTTTAAAAACGAAAAAGAAAAAGAAGAATAGAGGAACTATATTCGTTTTTACCAAGAAAAAAAAAGGTTTTGCGCATTCTTCATACACCGGGCGAAGTAGTTCTTACAATATTTGGTTGTTGGAAGACGCGGTGCTCTTGGCGTTTGAAACGTGTGCGTCTTGATAAGGTAACACATATCTAATCTAAAATGCACCTATATATATCTTTAATGTGTACATTTAAGCACAAAAAAAAGACAAGGACAGAGTGAACAACGACGACAAGACGAGGCGTCAAGGTGACAAGGGGCCTTACTTTTTTTACTACGGTTCTTGAGGTGAAACGAGTATAGCAGTTTTCCGTTCAAGTCGTTTAAAAGGACGTGGTGGATTGAGGTCGTTATAAGACAAATAATGAACGCAGGTTAAACATACAAAACCTCAATCATGCGGGCTTTATGTAATAATTTTCTGTTTAAACTGCGGTTACGAAAATAAGTAAGGAAATTACTTTACAAAGGGGCTGCGTGTAATAGTGGTTTATGTGTTCAAAACTGGCGTTTCGAGAAAATCAACAATTGAAGTTTAACTGCGATTGCGAAAATAGTTACCTATGCTCAAGGCTGCTATATTTTGTTCTTCTAAGCTTCGTTTGCTTTTTATAATTTGTGCCACACACTGAAAATATGGCAGTGAGTAAAATAGTAAGATTAGTAGTCAAGAACGTGCAATGGTAACTTGTACCATTATGGCTGGCACCACCTGGAGTGAAACATAATATGGGTCTTTTTATTGCAATATATCTTCAAGATAATTTATTTTATTACACAAAACAGTACTTGAGTCCTTCTCCTCGATTTAATCATCGAGTTCTTCGTTGTCAATGGTACCGCCGTTGCTCTATAGTGCCGGCCGGTCTGCAAAAGAAATGTAGCGAGCCTTACATATTTTGCTTTGCTTGCTGACACTCCGATTCTTTTTACGCGGAGGAAGGATTCCTGGGGCCTCCTCTCCCCCCTCCCCTTATACAGCATTTTGTCATGAGCGCCCCCCCCCCCCCCCCCCGAAACAAAATCTTGGCTACGTGCCTGGACAGCAGTAAATAACTCTGTTGGAGTTTCACCCAGCTCTGCACATTCTCGATTACGCAAGTCTCATAAATTTTAATTTTTCGGTCCCGTTGAACTTATTTCTGGGGGATGGTCTTAAAGTCAAATAAGATGGCTTCTCTCTCTCATCATCGACCATCCTAATTTGTGGTTTTCTCGATGTCTCAGTGGCTGACACAAACTTCTGTGGGCACTCCACTACTTCCATTCGCTTCAAACCTTTGGCATACGTTCCAAAATTTCAGTCGCAGGTTGATAATGAATGTCCACGACGAGAAACACGTGAATGAGAGGAATGTGGAATGCAGCAGCCAAGGTTGCACAGAATGAGAAAGGTGTGTAATTGCGATCTTGTCCACAGCAAGCATCAGAGAGCATAACGATTTTCAGGTGCCTCTGCTTGTCAAAGCATCGATGGATTGCGTACTATATAAAGCACAGACACTGTTGGCTCCCTTCTTCCACACTCCTTTCATGTAGAAGAACATAGGAAGTGTCAGAATTATGTACTTGAACGTTGCAGAGATACAATCAAAGGACGCAATAAATCGATCCGCGATCGGAGTTGGAAGGGGGGTGGGGCTCGCGGGTCCGACAGTTTTATACGCACACCAGTGATACACACCGCGACGAAATGTCCCTGCAACGTGCAATTGGCGTAACGAGTGTCGAAGAAACTTAGTGTCGACTCGGCAACGTTGTAGTTGATGTTGCAGACAATTAAATCCTATCCTGTTCTCGATCTCTTGTAATAACTGTAGTGTACTGTAGTGGCTTTATTATTTCGACGTCCTCCCTCAATGCTGCCATGCATCGGAGTGGTAGCTGTTTTGTGGTTTCGTCGGTTTCGTCAGCTTCGTTCTGTTTAGTTTCTGATGGTTTTGTCGGTGTTGTGTTGACGTGTTTGCGGCGTCATGTGTAGCGTGACTTCGGTCCTAGTTTGCAGTCGAAGTGTCTTATTCAGCGCGTGTGCGGGACTGGCTCGACATTTGATTCTTTCGGACGTACACGCCCGGTGGCGATGTTCTGCGCACATCATTTAGGCACGCGTCTCACTTAACATATTTAATCTACATCAAAGGCGAGCTGGATATCTCTCTGGCGCCTGCACGTAACAAATGTAAGTGCGTACACTACGTAACACTGAGAAATATTGCACGCTTTTTGTGCCTCCATATCGTGCGAGCGCATCTTTGTCATCAAACTTTTCGTCAATTCGTCGAACTCAAAGTTGGGGCCGAAGTTGACGGAGCGCGCCGATTGGACAATCACGACGATGACTTCGCGCTTGTGCCGCCAGCGTCCAATCGGCTCGCTCCGCGAACTTGAGGCTTCAACTTTGTGTTTGACGAGTTTAGGGCCCCTGGGACACTAAACTCGTCAAACACAAAGTTAAGAGTCCAAATAAACACTGGGAAAAATCAGAATTTTTTTCATCCGTTTAAAGCAAAAAGTGCTCTACCTGTTTCCCTTTTGAGTCCGACCACAACCAACGGCAACATTCGATGGAGCCACAAAGCCGCGTCAAAAATTGCATCGTCACGTCGCTCATCGTCTTTGTGCGTTTTTCATCGCCGACTGAGCCAACCACAATACCCGCTTTCTCGCGTTTTTTTTTTGCTGCGTTATTGTTTTTTAGTTTTTGTTGGTGACAGAAAACGTTTACACGTTTTTGGCGCTGCTCGATTCGCACCATCGGATCCTAGCGTCAGCTGGTGTCGAAAAAACAAAATATAATATGTTAAAAGAAAATTGAGGGCATGAGATATTTTTTACGCTGCCTTTGGCTAACCGATTGCGCACGCACGCCAGGAGGGCAGGTACGAGAGCCAAAGAACACAGGTCGGGGTCAATGGACGCAAGAGAAGTAGCTCGATGCTCTCTGTCTAGAAAGCGAGCCTGCTGCACCCCACACGATTCCAAGGTCCGTTCCTCGAACCCCCGGTGTCGTCACTAATTCCCGGGATCTCTTGGCCGCGAGCCACATGCCTCGGGGAGAGATATCACCACCAAGCCGCCCGAGTGAGATGAGGGAGTCTCAAGATAGCAAAACTATACCTAAAAAAGGAGAGAGAGAGAGAAAAAAAGGCGCATAAAATTCCCCAATTTATACCGACTGTGAGCTACAGCGGATGCGTGGGTGACTGTAATGGTTTCGGAAACTCGGTATTAATGCACCATTAGAGCAGCACAGTTTATTTAATAACAAAAGAAAATGCGTGTTTTTTTGCCGTTTTGTTTTGATTTGCATATAAAATAATTATTTGTATCTCCGCGCTGAAGCTTGCCGTTCGACATTCCTACCATGCGAGGCTTGCTGCAAACGAAAGCAACGAGGAAAAAGCCCTTTGAAGCGCTCTCGGCGTGAGCATTCGTTACCAAGATTAGCAGACAGTATATATCCTCCACGTGCCTGTGCGCTAGCCTCGGGAATGATGTCGTCGAGACTGTCTTCAAACGAGATTTGGATTCATAAATTCGGCAGCAAGTCGCTCGAGGTTGGCGGGAAGTGATAGCCGTGAAGCATTCTGGAGGGCAATGCCCAAGAAACACCGGGGTAATTCAAATATGATTCCGCGAAAGCACACGTGCCGTGCACGATGCCTTTGGCCCATTTCATTCGAGTTCCTAGAATCAAAGTCCACGGGGGTGGAACTCTTGCGAGCGTGGGATCTGCCATCCGAGTTTCAGTCTGCCTCGCATGACTCACTATTCACTCCCTCGTCCACTCTCACTCGTCCCCTTTCTCTCTCCGCCGTGTTTTTCTAGCGAGGGATTCGCTGCTTAGCCGTCTTCTTCCGGTCACCACGCCCTGTTTTGTCTACGCGTTTTTACAGTGACACTAGAATTAAGGACATACATTAAAAGACGGTCCAAACGTAGATTCAAATATACATAAAGTAATTCGCTGCTTCAGGCTCAACCACAATATCGTCTAGATGCACCTTTCGTTTCATTGTTTCGGGGTCCTATTTCATACTGCAATGACGCGTATCTGTCTTTTAAACTCTCCTTTAGTTATATACTACGAAATAGCTCGTACTCAGACACGCACACACACACATATTAATTTTTTTTTCATGTTACGATGGGTATGTACTTATCGGCACTTGTGTTCACAAAATACCCGCAAGCGGGTTTGGAACATATCTGAATGGCTTTAAACGTGATGTGTTATTTCAGTAGCGCAAACAAATAAGATTTAGATAAGCTTCTAGTATGATTTCTAATAGTCTCTCATTATAACCAGTTTATATTGGTTGTTGTTACTCTTTCTGGGTTCTAGAGGCTTTAAAACGTATTTTCACACTAAAGTTGGTTATCCGTCGACATCAAAAACTAACGATATCATGAACATAATAAAAGCTAATTGCCGGATGGATGCCGTGTCACGCAAATATAAGCTGTCGTCTAAGTAACTGGGTTTCTCGAATGTTAGCTGGTTTAAAGCTTTCGCCGCCTCTTCATTTTTTCTTTCTTTCTTTTTTGCGTGATGAGAGGGCGGCTGAGAGAAAATACGTGTGTGTTTGGTTTAGAAGTATCGGTGTGTCGGCCTAGTACGAAAACAAACCGTCCGAAGGATAATGCATCCGGATTACAATAGTGTTCTTGTGGAGAAGAAGCCGACGCACGAGACCCTCACCTTAGCGACTGTTTGTCGGCGACCTTGCTTCACCAGAACAAAGAGTAGAGCCACGATAAAATACACGATTCTGCAAATCGCTTTCTTTTTCTAGGGGCGAAGCTCCTTAGGAGTCTAGCCTTGTCCGTCCGTCCGTCCGTCCTGCGTCCGTGCTCACATCGATTGCCATCCCATCTGTCTTCTTAAAAAAGAAAAAAAAAATGTTTGCGCAGTCGACAGGATTCGAACCTGTGCGGGGAGACCCCAATGGATTTCTAGTCCATCGCCTTAACCACTCGGCCACGACTGCGGGACGACTAGGGGGCTCTGAGACCGTAGTAACTCAAGAGCTGGGGATGTCATGGATGAAACGTTGCATTTAGCCGCTCAACGTCTATACAGGAGAGGCGCTGCGGTCAAATGCGTATATAATTGCGTTAAACTTTGCATGCATTGGCTCAACGTTTATAGGCGAGAGGGTGCTGCGGTCAAATGCTCAAATGCGTATATAACCAGGTTCCATACCACACATTCTCTTTTCGACATGGATGAAAACGAACGAAAAGCTCGGCATGCTGCGGCTCAGCGTCTACGCAGACAAGCACCACCAGAGCTTCGCCCCAATCATCATCATTCACCTCGTGGAAATGCGGTCATTTTTTTTTTTTTGCGATCTGTTTACGGTTATGTTAGTGATCCTGAATCGCCAGTTTCCCCGCTCGTTTTTATGTAAGCGCGATTTTTCATGTGCGCCGTTTTCAGTCATGGTAAATCTTAGAAGCCCGTGCTGAGCGACTCCGCTGACGAGAGACCTGAATTCGCTGCCCGATCGGGGATGCATTTGGGTCGCATAAGCCCTCGCTCGCTCCTCGTTGAGCAGCCGCCGACGAACCGACTGCTCAGCGGTACCTGTTAAAATTAAGTACCAGCCGATGGCTCTTTACAACTCCGACTACTTTAAATGGCGCGGTCAATGACAACACACCAAAAAATTATGGCTCCAATCCACGCTGTGAAGGTAGCTGGACAGCGAAGCTGTAGTGTCACCTGCAACGATTGCCCACTCCACGATAGACCCTTTTTATGGCAAACGCCACCAGGTGGTGCTCCAGTATTTGACGTCCCAGATAACTTCCGGTCTATAAAAAGAATGAACAAGGGCCACCTTAACACCGCTGCTTGAAGTGAGGATGAAACGTTTAACCATCGATTCTCAAAGTGAACGCCAAAAGAACGAAGGAGTGCGAGATCTCTTAAAATGTTTCGAATATTCTTGTAAACCAACTTGCCTCCTCCAAGATGTAATATTGTACAGCCGAAGGCCCTGGCTAAATCTCCAACACCTAAAAAAAAAAAAAGGTGTAGCTTTTACACCCCTTGTCACATATTTGACACTCCAAAACTTCGGTTTGACGTACAGCGCAATAACGTCAACTGACGGCACTAACTTTTACGAGAGACTTGATGACGGTATTATATAACATATTAGACTGCTGAAGTGCTTAACAAACACTACAAAAGAAAATCACTGAGGTTTTGCAGTAGGGCCAAGAAAACCCCGATTACTTTTTTTGCAGTGAGTAATACGTACATTAAATATTTTATTAAGTTCTGCAACTCGGCTATCAAGCCGCTCGTGAAAGTTGGTACCTTCGGTTCAACCTCAGTGCTCTGTGCGTCGAATTGAAGTTTTGGGGTGTCAAATATGTGACAAGGAGTGTTACACCTTTTGCTTTTTTTAGAGTGGACTTTGCTGTCCGTGCAGCACTTATGCTTTCTAGCACTAGTGACGTAAGCAAGCTCAACAGCCTTGCAAAGACGGTGCGACAAGTCGCTTGAAACTCAAGCGGCAGTTCACGTTTGTAAACAGCAAAAGGGCCTATATCAAATGATTGACGAAAGAAAAGTAAATGCACTGTACCAAACCTTTTCTTTTTATATATGAAAGACTTCGAATGCTGCCGTTGCCGCGGCAGCTTATGCAACCGCAATCTTTACCGAGAAACGCATGCGGGGAGTGCTACGTGCTTATTCACGTGATTAAAGGTTCGCGCGCACCTTTTAATCAATCACGTGGTTCTGACACTTGTTTTCTGGTTCACTTATAGAAACAAGTGTTAAAACCACATGATAAATGATACGGATGGTTTTCTGTCGACGGATTAAGCACCTCATCCCACCTTTCCATCCCTTAATCCTTTCCCCTGTGCAGAGTAGCCAGCTAGGACAGAAGTCCAGGCTTACCTCTCTGCCTTTCACTCATCACTTTAATAAAAAATATTTAAAAAAAAACGAAAAACCCGATCTACGAGTCATATACAGCTTCGCTGTAAAAGAACTCGAGCGAACCAAAAAATATTGCCCTCGCGCATAAAGAAAGCAAAACAAACAATGGGGTGTGGTTTATCAGGACGAATTTTCACGAGCGTTCGAGCCGGACGTACAGTACACTGCACAACACTGTAAACTTTTAGCAAACCGTTACCGTGTTTGGTGTGCCGCACTACCGGAGCCTTTGAAACATGCCTTTAAGGACCGACGACCAGTTCGCGCTTTCCACTTTTACCCCGCCTTCCTCCTCTCCCCTTTCTACCCTGTCCACCGTTGCCTGTTTCCTCCTCCCCGATGGTGAGGAGGATCTTCTGCCTTGCAGAATCTCGGGTCTGGTCGTCGGCCTGTGCGCTCCCCGCGGTAACTCGACTTCGGCGCTTTTTCGTATTTTACTTCGGAAGGGTACTGGCGGACATCATAATTTGCCACTTAGTTTAGTACCCCAAAGGACCCTTTCCACCACTATAGTAGTTTTGATGACAGTCCTTCAATACCGAGAGAAAGACGGAGAAAACCGACGATGACTTGTTCGTGCCAACAGTGTCGTCGCGGAATGTAGCCTGTTCGACCTTGTTAGCGTGAACACGACGTCAGCACTGTTTCGCATTTTACTTCGAAAAGGTTATTTTTGGGCAGCAATAATTTGCCGTTATGTTAGTGCAGAAAATGAGCACTTTCCACTGCACTATTAGTTTTTCTTTTTACGAACGCTTTTTGATTCTAGGAAAAACGAACAAAAATCCGTGATTGGTTGTTTACGCTTGGCGCGCTACGTACGTTCCGTGAAACTGCTTTCTATTAAAGAACTTCATACTTGCTTCTCTCGTATATACATATACCCTATCCATTTTCTGCTTCTTGTTCAGTTATTTTTATTTCGTGATTAGGGCCTTCTGATATCCCGAAAATAAGATATTATTTTCCCCTTTCGAAGGTTGGAATGGGCCGTCTAGACACCGCCCAATTAATGTTTCGTTGAGAGTTGCGTATTTTTAGGAGAAAAATAAAGTCAAACGAAACCAAGTCGGGCGACGTGTTTCAAAATTCAGTCCCCGCAACTATGCCTTAAAAAGGCACGTGGGCGCATTTCGAGGTTAAACGAAAACACGAGCTGTTCGAAGAGAAGACGAACCTCAACGCCGTATATTTTCTTACAGATATGCGTATTTTGTTATTAAACTCGTGCGCGTCGTGTTTCCGTAACAAAAAAAAAACACAAAAAAAACACACTAGTAAAGCATTTTTTTCCTCTTAATTCAAAGCTCTTAATTAAGAAGCCGGCTCTTTAATTAATGTTTGTACCATATTGTGGAATGCTTATACTTCTGTGCACGAACTCGTTATGTTTCAGTATCGCCGCCATTGATGTTCAGCCGGGAAACGTTCCCGGACATCCCGAATGCTCTGTGCCTGAGGTTCGACGCTGAATCGTGTGCAAGTCCATTTTACCCAAAGAAGGAGACCACCGCGTTCCGAGGTTGGTGTCAGACTTCTGTATATTTCAAACCGTCTACTCAATATACTGTATTTCAAATACTTTTGGTAGTAATTTGATATCTTGCGAATACAATTGATGGAGTATTTGCCTCATTATCTTCATAAATGTTCGAATATCTTGTACTGATTATCTCAAATAAATTTTTCGCTCTTAAAAAAAAATGTCCCGGGAATATTTTACGGAAATTGGAATCGGCACAACCCAGCTCAAGGTTGAGCCGATTGCAGATTTGAAGCGGAAAGGAAATAACACAACGGGAAACGAACCAGCACCAAAGATGCAGAGCTCAAAACGCCAACTGAAGAACAAATAAAAGGAGAGCAAATATAAAAAAATTAAGCGAGGACACACACAAAAAAAAAAATAGTGGTGGTTTTTTTTTATGTTTGACCGCGCTACGGCAAGAATGTCAGCTTTTTTCGCCAGTCTGGAACTCTCGGGATTCGGGAACACTGTTTGTAGGGGAGCGTGGATAACCTTGCCACTACCCTTTCATGGGGATAAAGATTGTAACACTATATGGCAGGAAACAAGCTAGGACAAGTATGATCTCTTAAAATAGAAACAAAGTGTTTTCCCCCAGTCTCCAGGTTGCAAACCTTTCTGAACGCACTTTTTAATATACGGGGAGCAAATAAAGAAATCGACAACCGCGAGAAAGACAGCGGATGATTCTCCGTGTGATTTGTAAATCGACGCATCCAAGGTGCGCATTATAAGATAACTCCTTGTACTACAAATCATCTTTAAAAGTCACTAAATTACATTACCGAGTATTTGTACTCTACTCAAGATTATTTCTAGGCAAAGTAACTTGAGTATTTCTAGGAAAGTAACTTGAGTAGTACTCGAAATGCTTTGACATTATAGTCCGTTGCAACCTAAGAACGAAGGGCGAGGGTAAGACGGGCCTGGGAGGAGGAAGCAGACGGAACGCTGGAAAAGAGAAGGAGGTTCCCCCTCTCCTCTCCAGCGTTCCCTCTGCTTGCTCCTCCCTGGCCGGTCTTACCCTCGCCCTTCGTTCTTAGGTTGTAACGGACTATAGTAACTTATCTTGAATACTTATGTCGGGTATCTTGTTCAACACTGAGGTGTAAACGTGGGCGGCTTGACCTGTGTTTCTGACCTGTTGGCGGGAGGTAGGCTTCAAAATCAAATTCGTTGTTCGAATGTTCAATAGTACAACGATGTGTTATGCCGCCACATAGAAGGGTAATGTTGTCATTGTACAGTCATGTCTCGTTAATATGGACCCCGTTAATATGGATACCCTGCTATATGGACATCATTTTCGGGGACAAACTGGGAAAATACATGCATTTTTGTCTCGTTACTATGTATAACTTACATTATAAACGATTTTATGGGGGAACGGAGGCGTCCATACGGCTGCTAACCCAAGCTTTTTCCGCGCGTCATGCCGCAGTGATTATAATGCAATTAAATGCAAAGGTGCAAGCGACCTGGACACGAATGACGAAAATAAACCCTGGAGAAGGGGAGCAAGAGGGACAAAAGGCAAACACAAATCTCCAAACACAGCTAGGTGACTGATGCGCGACCGAAAAAATCCGCCTGGTCCGGGTATCGAACCCGGGACCTCTCCATTTCCAGTGGAGCGCTCTACCAACTGAGCTAACCAGGGGTTAGACGTCAGTGGAGCAAACGGGTTTTATCAGCTGCCACCAGTCTAACACCAAGAAGGGTGAAGCTTGCAATTTAAGGTTATGATTATAGTGCAATTAAATGCAAAGGTACAAGCGAGCTGAACAAGATTGGCGAAAATAATCCCTGGAGAAGGGGAACAAGAGGGACAAAGAATAAACACAAATACCCAAATACAGCTAGGTGACTGGTGCGCGACCGAAACATCCGCCTGGTCCGGTATCGAATCCGGGACCTCTCCATCTCCAGTGGAGCGCTCTCTCAACTCAGCTAACCAGGAGTTTTGTCCAGCTCACTTGCACCTTTGCATTTAATTGCATTATAATCATAACCTTAAATTGCAAGCTTCACCCTTGTTGGTGTTAGACTGGTGGCAGCTGATAAAACCCGTTTGCTCCACTGACGTCTAACCCTTGGTTAGCTCAGTTGGTAGAGCGCTTCACTGGAAATGGAGAGGTCCTGGGTTCGATCCCCGGCCAGGCGGATTTTTTCGGTCGCGCACCAGTCACCTAGTAACTGTGCTTGGAGATTTGTGTTTGTCCTTTGTCCCTCTTGTTCCCCTTCTCCAGGATTTATTTTCGTCATGCCGCAGTGATGGCGTGAAAGCACGCCTGGACGGACGTTATTCCGTCGGGAATTCGTTGATGACACCATAAGCTGTTTCAGTCTCAAACTGTTGCCTGTACTGAGACGGTGAGCGTGACATCAGAAGACCTCTCGCCTCTTTACGTCCAGCATACATGTTTCTGCACTGTTAGGTTGGTAGCTAAATTGCCTCAATGGAGCGCAGCTTGTATCTTGAAACTTCAGTGTCGGAGGCCAATACCTCGTTCATGTGACGCACACACAGTTCGTGCCGATGTACCGTGCTGCTCACGTGATAACTGTAGGCCCGTGGTCCCATACAGTTTGCTCTTGGAGCGGAAAAACAGCGCCTCCGCGAAGTGCTCTTATCAACAAGCCCCTCAAATACTGAAAAAAGGAAAAAAAAAGAAAAGGAAAACAAAAAAATTGACCGCATCTCCACGCGGTGAATGATGTTGATTGGGGCGAAGCTCTGGTGGTGCTTGTCTGCGTAGACGCTGAGCCGCAGCATGCCGAGCCTTTCGTTCGTTTTCATCCATGTCAGAAAGAGAATGTGTGGTATGGAACCTGGTTATATACGCATTTGACCGCAGCGCCCTCTTGTCTATAAACGTTGAGCCACTGCATGCAAAGTTTAACGCGATTATATACGCATTTGACCGCAGCGCCCTCTCCTGTATAGACCTTTTCATTTTAGTAGTTGCCTCACCGGCGGATAGAGGGCGCTGACGCACTCGGCGCCATTAGGTTGCTTCAATTTGGTTGGTTTCGGTTTCAACCTGAACGCGGCTATGTTGCTGTTTTACGTTGTTTTTGCTTAATTTTGCGATACGTTCATTTTTCTTGTACCACACAACCAATGAAACTTTGGTATTGAGCCACTTTGAGGACTACGAGGTGTATTTTAGCCTAAATTGCGTGATTTTTTTTACCAACTCCTTTGATGTACCTGATTATGGTCGGGTTGCGAAACGCCTGACTGAGGTACAGCGACGATTACCATCGTCTACCGCCGTATTCGATGGCACCAGTTTTTAGAAAAACAAACTGATGACGAGACTAACACGGGAATGTAAAGAAGCATATCGACAGCTTGATTAGCAATGTGCTGAATCGGTCAGAAGAGATGAACTCACGAGTTTACTACTCACTGTTTGGTTTTCGAGGGCACCCAAACATTAGTGAACTTCGCTGTCTAAAAACGTATCGTGTAATGACGCGGATAATTGATATAAACAAACAGTATCGTCTCGGACTCTTTTTTTTAAATTCAGTACTCGAGCATGCTTTGACAGGCCGAGTAGGAAATTTCTTAAATTATCAACCCTGCTAAAGTACTCATAAGCAGCATTTCGCGATATTGGCCCTATGAAATAAATTATTGTTATATGAACATTTGCTTACTCAAGATATAATATAAGTGACAGGCGCGTCAAATTAAATCTGGCATTTGTCTTCCGAAAAATTGGCCAAATAAAATTAAAGGTCGCAGGAGGAGAAATACCTCGGAAAGTTTTGCTGAATTCTAGCGCTATAGCACCACTTCACGGACCTGTGTGAACAAATATTTACTTGTTTGAACAGATTCGCTTTATAAATTTCGGCGTCGCCAGCCACCAAAAGTAACCTCTATTCGCCATCGACAATCCTGGACGGAAGGGATTGTTTTGCGGACAGTTCATTTTTTTCTTCTTTTTTTCGGCGTCAAATATTGCTGATATTTATATACTGGCAAAAGATAAAACAACGTACGCAAAAAAAAAAAAGCCTCGTCATTATTGCTTATGCGTCGAACCCAAACCGCGTCTTGGATTTGAAAATAGAAACAACGTTATTTCTTAGTGCACTTTATTCTAAAACTCGCTACTGTTAAGTATCTGTGTCAGTTTCTTACGCGGGAAGTCCCAACCTTTGTGTTAAAATAAATTAAGTGGATTGAACTGGTTATTTAAATATAATCAATAAATCACTTAAATGAATGTCGAAATGGGAGCGAGCACGGTATACAATTTCTGAAACTTCATAAGTGCGAAAGAAGATGGAGAGTCTCCTACACATGTTGGTGTGATATTATGAACAAACAAATCGCCTAATGTTGACGTACCATTACTTCTAGCCTCAGATAAAATACAGGTTAAACGTTCGTTGTCTATCTCTTCCGCGAGTTTCCTCGCATAATCAACAGAAACTGTTTTCGATATATTATGAATACAAAGAACGATACTTTCAGGAAATACAGATAGTCTCCTTGCGCTGACTTTTCTTGACGCCTTCCAATCCTAAATGCACGATATAAATATACGCGCTTCTTACTGAGAATGTTCCGCCACTATTAGTAAACAAACATCAGTTGTCATAAGGACATCTCAGCCCTCGAGATGCCTTAATCGTCGAGTAGACGTATCGGACTACAGTTTCCGAGGTAAGGCAAGAAAGAGCGGCGAAACGCGACGAAAAACACGGATACAACGTATCCGCCAAGGCGCGGAGGGGAGAGCGGAGCAGCAAGTTGAAGCAACCTAATGGCTGCCGCGTCACGTGATTCCAAGATGGCAGCGCCCATGCGGAGGAGCACGAAAAGGTCTATGGACGTTGAGCGGCTACATGCAACGTTTCATCCATGACATCCCGAGCTCTTGAGTTACTACTACCGCATCTCAGAGCCCCTACTCGGCCCGCAGTCGTGGCCGAGTGGCTAAGGGGTAACTCCGCCGATTTCTTCATGGTCCCCGATTTGCTTGAAATTTTGCTAAACTCGCCAAACAACATCGCCAAAAGTAGTATCCCAAATATTAGGTCAAAATAATTTTTTTTCACGAAGTTATTGAATTTACAATTTTGGTCCTCACCATGTTTTTCAAACTGAAAGTCTCTACTGGCAACAACGAAAAAGTGACGTCAGTGGAATTGCAGGGATCACTCTTTGGACTGTAGAATTTGTTCCCAACTGATTCGAAGCAGTTTCATGGTGTCAAATGAATGCTTTGGAAGCTCGCTCCAGTCCCCGCGCTCCAGCACGGAACAAATGATTGGCATATTCTATTTTTAGACTGCTCGCTCGACTGGCAAGCCTGCCCTTCCACTGACGTCAACGGCACTGAAAGTGCGGGTATATTTGAATGTTGGTTTTTGCATCATTTTCATTTGCCGATTTCGATAGTAACTATACGAATTCCGCGACACTAAATAGCATACCGGAAAGGGTAAAGGCCGGGGAGTCAGAAAATATAGTTAGCTGAGGTAGCTCAATAAATCGGCGGAGTACCCCTTTAAGGCGATGGATTAGAAATCCATTGGGGTCTCCCCGCACAGGTTCGGAATCCTGACGACTGCGCATGCAGATTCTTCATAATTTCTATCATTTTTTGCATCTTTTTTTATTTCTTTTTTATCTTTTTTTTTGTCTTACACGAGCACGTGAGCTCACGTGCTCGTAATCTTTTCATCATTTTTTTTTCATTTTCTTTCATCTTTTTTTTTGCCCGACACGAGCACGTGTGCGGGAGCATGTGCTCACGTGCTGAGCACGTGAGCTCACGAGCAGGAGCACGAGCACCGACGCCGGACATACGGACGGACCTACGGACATGACTAGCCCCTAATGAGCTTCGCCCCTAAAAAAGAAAGCGCGAAAATTGAAATATACATATTTTTTTTATCTTTCTGGTGGTCGCTCACCGCGCACAACGCAGGCTTCACGTCACGCTGACGCATTCCTCGGACAAGTCGAGGGGGTGAGGGCGAAGGAGTTTCCGAAAGTATTTGGTTTCCGTCTCTTATTCGCGACACGTGAACGGTGCGAGCGCTTGGCCGAGGCCACAAAACAAAAAAAAAAAACAAAAAAAAAAAACAAGGGCGGAGCCTTCTTATCATTGCACGGCACAAGCAGCTCATACGCCTCCATTCTGTCTGGTGTTGTGTTCCAGGCAGCTGGCGAACAGAATGCCGTGCCCTGACCCTTGTCCCAGCGGCGGAGCAGCGCTGAGGGCGAGGTCTGTGTTCTCGGCTACCCTGGCAGTCGGTTCCGTGTAGCTCCACTCCCAGGGGCTGAAGAGATATCGTTACGGAGTCAGTCATCCGCATCCCATAACTCGAGGTACGTGAAAACTAACTGTCGTTTTATCACGAGTTCTTTTTTCTTTTAGCGTTTCGTTTGGACCGGTGATCATCAATAGACGTACGCAGTGCCTGTTACCAACCGGAATAGACCGGTGGGTGTACACTTAGTAAAGTTTATACTTTTCTTCACGTACGCCAAGGTTTTTGTGCCGTCTCTACAGGATCCCGCAGATCGATCGAAAGAAACCTACGCTTGCTACGTTGTTGCAGTCGTTGCAGTAGTGCAGGCTAGAGTAGAACCCTTTCGAAATGCTGCCCTCTGTTGGCAGCTGTGGAATCTGTACCATGGAGGACTAAAAACGCAACGTCACGGCACACTTTATGCGTTGGGTTGGATTATAAGGCAAGAACACACCCACAGAACAATGTGATTAACGGAGTGGCGTCGTACTTTCGACACTGCATGATTGGCTCGTCGCCTTCTAGCGTTGGCCGTGCTCCGGCGTTCGCTATCTTATGGAATGACTAGCATGTTCCACGATGTCAGTTGTTCCGCCATAATGCAGGGGTTCCGGCCTTCTAATAATCGGCACGTGACTTTCGCAAGGCGTCTATTTGTCTCTATCGGAGCTGAAACAGCACGATTACAACAGCCGCATGCGGATATTTTTTCTTCTCGTTTCTTCTTTGCGCAAAGGGTCACTAGGATCATGTGACGGGCTAGTTGGTTATACATTACAAAATTAAAAGTAGCGCTAAAGACGAGGACAAGTGGAAGACACAGACACGGACAGGCGCTGACTCACAACCGATATTTAGTGAAGAATAAAGGAAGATTATGCAGAAGTGCAAGGACATATACGAAATGAAAAAGAAGAGTAACCAAAACGAAAGAAAGCAACAATTATTTTTGACTTCAAAACTAAGAACTTAAGAAAAAATTTAAAAATTTACACTAAAAAATTCAAATGAAAACCTACTCCAATTAAATGAAAGAAAGAAAAGAGGAAGAAGAGGACTCTGAAATTAATCTAGTTAAACGAAGTTCTCACACAAAATATTGTAAATAGTGCAATTCCTTCGCCGATAAGGCTACTGACGGTGCACTGATGCATGTATCCTCTTTAGCTGCTATGACTTGCGCCTCATAAAGTTCTCTTGTTCTTTGATCACTGAACTTCCTTAGGATTTTTTGTTCGATGGAATAGGGGAGTACACTTGCAATATCGTACGTGTAGAGCAAGATGTCCCGCCGGTGCATGCTCTCTCAATCTCATGTTCACACGCCGGCCAGTCTGACCCACGTACACCTTCCCACACGATAATAAAATCTCGTGTACTTCAAAGAGTTATCAGGGTTCAAAGCTAGGCCAATGAAGGCCAAGGCGCTTCAATTGTGTCACAAACTTGAATTGACACAATTAAAGAAAAGATCACGTCTGCAAAAGAAGACCTGCTAGATATATTCTTTACTGCCAAAACGCACAAGAAAGACTGTCCTTTTCGCGCAATCGTCACGGAAAGGGGTTCTTGGCAGGGAGCGGTTTCACGTTTTCTTCTCCGTCAACTCTCCACTCTCCAACTTGATGATCCGTTCCTGGTACCCAATTCTGATGCCTTAATTCAATATCTAAAAACCAATGCTTCAACAGTACGTTATGGGCTCTCTCTCGACGTTGAAGATTTATTTTATTCCATCCCACACGCTGAACTGTTTGAAGCAGTAAATGAATCTATTGAAGCAAATGGAGCAATAGCCTTTCAAAATAATTGTGGCCTTCCGGTAGAATCATTTCTAGAGCTCTTAAGGTTCTACTTATCATCCACTGTAGTCACGTTTAATGGCAAGAACTACGTTCAAAGAAAGGGAATATGCATAGGGTCATGCGTTGCCCCTGTGTTATGTGACATTTTCCTGTCCAAGTGCGACCGGGTTATTGCCGACAATCTTCCAAGCGGCCAAGTCACACGTATTTTTAGATACGTCGACGACTACCTCGTCCTTCTCACTAATCGTCCGGAAGACAGCAACACCAAAGCAGTTCACGACATTCACGCCACCTTTGTGAAACATTATCAAGGACTCTGATTTACACATGAACTTCCCACAAACAGCGTCCTTCAATTTTTTGACTTGCAAATGACCTTCCAGGACAACCATTTGTGCTGGATGTATTCACCAATATCAAAGAAAACGCTACTCCGATTCGACTCAGCACATTCCAAACTCACCAAAAGAGGAATCGTGACCAATTGCTTAAGAGCGGCGTTAAACAAGTCGTGTCACCATTCAGCCGGAGAGAGCTTCACCAACCAAATCCAGCGACTGCAAAGTTCGGGATACCCCGAGTCCATCTTGACGGATGTGGCAGAAAATATATTAATGCATGAAAGAATACAAGACCGAAGCAAAGAGAAGAGGAGCCGACCAGCCATAGTGCCGTACATCCATTCCATATCACATAACTTGAAAAAGATAGCCAACAGGTTTGATGTCAGGATGGTGCTTTCTGCACCTGACAAGTTGAAAAGGCTGTGTCCGAAAATCAATTCTCAACACGACAAACAGGACAGATGCGATGTCAAGCATGTTAATAAGTTTGTGAACTGCCTTAGAGGCGTAGTACACGAAATTTTATTCTCATGTGGGAAGGTGTATACGTGGGTCAGACTGGCCGGCGTGTGAACATGAGATTGAGAGAGCATGCACTGTCTCTTAAGCCTTCACCGGCGGGACATCTTGCTCTTACACGTACGAGATTGCAAGTGTACTCCCCTCTTCCATCGAACAAAAATCCTAAGGAAGTTCAGTGATCAAAGAACAAGAGAAATTTATGAGGCGCAAGTCATAGCAGCTAAAGGGGATACATGCATCAGTGCACCGTCGGTAGCCTTATCGGCGAAGGAATTGCACTACTTACAATATTTTGTGTGAGAACTTCGTTTAACTAGATTAATTTTCAGAGTCCTCTTCTTCCTCTTCTTTTTTTCTTTCTTTCATTTAATTGGAGCAGGTTTTCATTTGAATTTCTTAGTGTACATTTTTAATTCTTTTTTTAATTTCTTAATTTTGAAGTCAAAAATAATTGTTGCTTTCTTTCGTTTTGGTTACTTCTTTTCATTTCGTATATGTCCTTGCACTTCTGCTTTATCTTCCTTTTATACTTTACTAAATATCAGTTGTGAGTCAGCGCCTGTCCGTGTCTGTGTCTTCCACTTGTCCTCGTCTTTAGCGCTACTTTTAATTTTGCAAAGGGTCACGTTCATTCTCGTGAGTATGGTGCATATGGTGCAGTGTTGTACAGCTGGCAGCAAAAGATTTTCGGGGCACCGTAGCGCCAGCCGAAATGACTGACTGCGCCTTCTGACGGCGTGCGGCAGCTCTCAAGTCTCGTGCTTTGTGAATGCGCTTCCCTTTTGTGTTCGCAGTCATGTCTTTTTCACTCGCTTCCGTCCGACGTGCACGAGATGACCGGGACCGGCGCAAGGTGCCGCTTTGCGAGTGAGTCGTCATGCAGCGCCTCTGCCTCAGCCACTGTGATGGGTGACGGTGATCAGATGCTTCAGATAACATTTCGCGGCAGCTTGCGCGAGTCCCTGTTTTTCCTTGCGCGTCGGACAGAAACAACGAAAGCGAACAAGAAAAAAAAAGAAGAAAAAATAAACATGTTTGCGAACACGATAGGAAGCGCATGAGCAAAGCGTGAGTCTTGAGTGGCAACGCGCCACCAGGAGGCGCAGCCAGTCATTTCGGCAGGCGCCCCCATGCCCCGCCAACTTTTGCTGCCGACTGTACGTCAGTCATGAGTCCAGCGTTGCCTCACCTATGTATCTATTTTTGAGACAACTTTTTTAAATATTTCTCCTACCTCGGCTTCCAGTGAAGTATTCTTATGCGGGTCATGGTTTCACAAATAAGTAGCAGATTCTCGTCCGAAATCTGTGCGATTTCCAGTAAATGTGCGATTAAAATCGCAGTCGCAGCGGCTCTGCGACTGGTTTCCACCAACTTCAAGTTGGTATTTTGTCGCAGAGTTGGTGCGATTAATGCCCCTGAATAAAATAGGTAGCGACATCTCCCTCCTCCTCTGACGCGCACACCTTTTATCAGTGTTTTGCTTTTTTACACGCGCGTCGACTGTAGCGCCGCCTGGTTTGGCCCAAGATAGCAGACGGTTTCCTATACTGAGTCAGAGCGCAGTCAAAAGCTGGAAGACACCAAATCCATACACAGGGGCTAAAAGCGCACTGTCATGGTCTGCCAGCCTCGAAGGATGGGCTCAAAGGAAGACGATTAAAGCCGTGACGTTGCACAGTCGGCGTTATTTGATTGGCGGCATGAGCTCATAGCATGCACTGCACTCCGACAGCATAGGCATTCCTTCTCCCTCCTCTGACGCGCACACCTTTTATCTTTGTTTTGCTTTTTTACACCCGCGCGTCGACGGTAGCGCCGCCTGGATTGGCGCAAGATACCAGGCGGCATTCTTCAGAGGATGTCGCTACTTTTCCGTATACAGGGGCTTTAGGTGCGATCGCTTTCTTGTCAACCAGTAGCGAGCCTCGCGGCCGCGTGTCGTGTGAAAGCTTCCAGCCGTTCATTAGCCAGCTTTCATCCGCGATAGCAGCATATTCGAAAATAAATTTAGACGCCTAAAAGCTTTTCGTTTAATGCTTAATTATTAGAAATTTGTAGTTACATCTTGTATTCGTAAAACATTTGTGTTTATTAAGACGCTTTTGTTGTATTTTAGGCAAAGTCAAACGCGTCGCGCCAGTGTCCGCTGCAACTAACCTTGGTTAGAAGAGCCGGCCGCGCCGACATAAATCGCGCGGTTGTTGGAGCATGTGAGGTTTAACCATACATTACGATCGCACTCGCTGCGTCGGCTGTCGCACCGATTTTTCTCGCACAGTCGTTGCATGTGAAACGGGCTTTGTAATCTTTATAATTCGCTGCGTGTTCGCGTTCAGCCAAGTGCGTACCGGTCAAATAAGCACAGTCGCGCATGAAGATAACTTGCCCCTTTTCAAAGTATCTTTAACTATTTCGTGCGCATTGCCAAGGTAGCCTAGCATCCGCAGTGCTCAAACTCCCTCAAAGCCCCTCAAAGCACATGACGCCGAAGGCCGTGTTAACTGTCTCGACGCCGCCCTCGTCGATAAAAGAGCCTGACATATCAACGTGTACGCGCCCGCCGGTAACAAACGTATGGACAATTTATTTTCCGACCTATTCTCGGCGTCAACTATTTTGTAGTACGTCACCAACGCTAGCGTAGCTTCCACACTACTCCAACTCGGTCAAAGCTAGTTGCGCGTGCGAATGAGACGCCTTGGCAATGTAGCACGAAATAGTTGACGCTGAGTCTAGTCTTATTTTCTCACTTACTCCGCCCAAAGGTCGGTAAGTGTATTATTTTTAGGCTTACTCAATGCCGCGCTCACTATAGGCCTTTCCATCGCTTATCACCTGGGTAAGAAATGCTGAGTCACTCAGCTGTGGACGTATGCGCAGCGTCTGATATGCCACACAGCAGTGCAACAGCGCATGATCAGAAGACGTTCCACGGCCCAGCAGACAAAAATGGCAGAGTGCAGAAGGCGATTTTTGCAAAGGTCCATAGTCTCCTAAAAAAGAAAAAGAAACGGCATTTCAGGTTTCGCGACTCTGTGGAATGTGGATGCAACTCTTGGAACAGCAACCGCTTCGAAGTGGAGTCATTTCCATTTCGCGTGGGTGTACGCGCCGTGATTATTCACGTAAAGTGGGTCAAAGTTGAATCGTGTTCTCACCATGTCATATTTGAGCGCTCGTATACGCTGTTCCGTGTGCGGTTTAACTCCAGCCCCACGACACTCAGCAGCACGGAATGCGAACGGCTAATTGAGGATCTCTGGACCGGACGCCGCCGCGTCCATTTATCATGCGGGTTACGCGGCGTCGCAACCACTCGCTTTCCCACCACGCATTCGGCAGGTTCTGCAGGCCTATTGTGAAAATGGCGACGCGCGCCGAGAAAGGAGGGTGGGTGTACCATTCACGGGCAATGTTGCTGCCGCCGCGGCTTCTTCTCGAGCGGCTTGGCGTGCGTTGTATTCACCGTGTTTCCGTGTCAAGGTGCAGCATGGAGCTCGACGCCCGGCCGTCTCGAAACAGTGACAGCGGCTCGTGATTTGCTTCTTACGGGAAATGAGGTCGCAGTCTTGTTCGTGAGGCAGTAGCTGACGATGAGCCATGCTCCTTTGCAGCCCGGTTGCAGCGAAGGAAAACATACGCGCGTAACGAGAAATGCAAGCATCATCTCCGCGAGCGCCATTGGTCTTTCTCGAAACACGCTGTTAAAAAATGCCACGTTACCTTTTTTTTTTTGTTTGTCTCTTTATTGAAAAAAACAAAATCTCACTGCGTAATGTTGGCCGTGCTGGAAAGATTGCTTTCTGTACTAGGTAGAAAGCTGCGATTACCAGAGGGGTTCTGCACTGCTAACGTAATAGATGGTCATTCAGCGCTTCTGGCTAATTCTCGGTGCCCAAGACGTTAACGATTTTGAATTTAACCGTTCGACCATCATATTTTTTTTGCGAATGTATAACATATTTGCAAACATTTTAATGATGAAATATAACAAATGAGACTAAATCGGCAGGAATATGTTTGAGCTCACCTATAAACGCCATTTGAATACGTGCGTGCTAAGAACATTTTCATATCCTTAGCAAGCACGAATTCATTCGGTGGTTTTGTAATCTTGTCTTAGCGTGTTTTGCACGTTCGGCTAAAACTGCATAGTTTGCTTTTTTTTTTTTTAAAGCGATAAAGTATTTTCTTAGAAAGACTAACGTGGTGACGGAGTGTAGTGATTAACAAAACAAGATTAGACGTAAAACTATGTTTTTGTTCAGTGGTTTATTTACTTGAAATAAGAAAACGAGTACAACGATATTAGCAATCTTCTATACCACACACAAAAAGAAAGAAGAAAAATTCGCTGTTATAATTTTGGTTTATGGATTCAGTGTAATAATTAGTGTGGACTATATATTCGCGTGCCTTAGCAATGAACCTTTTTCGGGGTTACCTGTGTGCATTGGTAATGGTAGCAGACGCGGGTGTCCGCCATTTTTGTTGACGCTTACGGGATGGTATACCGGCAGCCGGTAACAGTGTGGAGTCGTAGGAAACAGCGTTTTAATTGCAACACGCCGTCATTTTGTTCCGCATTGATTTCCATCAACGATGCAGGCGTAATAGTTGAATAAAGCGTTTGAAAACTTTTCATGCTTTGCCGACAGACTGCGCCGATCATACCCGTAAAAACCCATTGTCAAGTCGCTTTTAATATCTGGGGCAATGTGCCATTTGAGTACAGCATGGACAACAACATAATTACTCCTTGATTAGTTTTTAGCTTGTTTTTTCCCCGGACCTCGATGGGCACCTTGGGGGTGCCTAGTCTCGGGGACAGGGGGTAATCGTGGAAGACTACTGGTCGCTGGGGTGCTGGTCGTCGGTGGCGAGGACTGTGAAGAAGGACCACGGGCGGATCCAGAACTCCGTTTTTGGGGGGGGGGGGGCAGAAAAATTTGTAAGGATACTATTCTCCCATTCCATGGAGTGGTTCTCCAAGTTCAAAGTACAAGTGTGCCTGCTAGGGTGCGACCTACCCTATTTTGAACCCTCGTCCTTGAGTATCGAGCCTTCTACTACCTGGCAGGCCGGTAATCGGTTTTATTTGGGGGGGGGGGGGGGGGTCGGTGGTCTATTCATGTCTAATTCCCTCCGAGAAGGGGGAGGGGGGGGTCGACTTAGTTTAAGGGGAGGGGCGGCCGCCCCGTCACCTCCCCTCCCCTCCCCCCCCCCTTTTGGATCCGCCCCCGAGAAGGACGGTCATGAGGGCTCATGTCCAATTGAGACAATGAAAACTTGACTGGAACATTCGATGAGTAGAAGGTAGCGTTGCAATAACTGCCGCACGGGCTTAAAATTGCGAAGTGACGCCTCGGTGTCGAGTGTCCTCCGTGAAGATGGTGACTCATTAGCCGGGGAACAAGGGCTGCTGCGTACGGCAGATAACACGGTGAACCGCGGGAGAACAGCAGTGGGCTCGCCAGCCCGTTCCCAACTCCCGTCCGGTCAGGGGTTATGACAGTGCGCCGAAACCTGTCCCATCCAATCAGGATCTAGTTCGAGTCCCATTGGCTACAGCCTCCGAAGAAATCTGGACCAATCGGACGGGTCAGCTTTCAAGGACAGGTTCTACGGCCCATAGTCTAAACATTAAGACGCGTGCCCTGGCTTGTTAATGGTCGGAGAAGATAAACTGACTCCGATATGATTGCGGCGAGAATCGCCAGAACGTGGCTCACGATCAACAGAGAATTTGCCGGACACAACCCGTGCGTCTCGCGTACAGAAGTGCAGCGAAGGACCACACAGGATTACAAGAATACGGAGACCACCTGGGGGATCACCCGATGCTGCGTTTACGCGTAAACATCGGTCGCGCTGTGAGCCCCTCCGGCTAGCCTCGTATACAACCACTGAAACATGATCCGTGGTCTCCCCCGATGTGGCATGCACCCGAGACCTGTGTCCACGGCATTTCGTCTGGTTTGTAAAACGACCTGCCCGTTGACAAGTGCACTTAGGAATTATGCTGGCTGTGTAGGTTTGTGTGTCTGGATGCCCCGGCCCTTGGGTTAGGGAGGAGGCTTGTGGGCATTTTCCCGCCATGGGATACACACGACCCCACCTGTGGTGGAAAGACTATGTTTCAGCACGTATACGGGACGCACAAACAAATTCTTTAAACAAAACGCCTACTCGGCGTCGTGCAAAAATGCGACCACCTCTACACCTTGGTACGTCGCTCTTTAACGTAAGTCATGCACTTACTCTAAAGCTGACTCTGAAATAACTAGTATACATAGAGCTTCTACACGGTTTCAGAATCAGCACCGACTCTGACTCTGCACTCAAACAAAGGCGATCGGAGTTAGTGCGAGTGGGAAAACACAACCGGTCGAGCACATGTGCTCGCGCCATCCTCTTGGCTTGGAGGCTTCTTTCGTAGAGATATACCCGGGCCACGAAGCGTCATTTAGCAATCAAGCAAATAGCAGGCGCCCAAGTTTCCGTGCAATCAAGAGGGAACAGCGCTAATCAATGGCAAAAGTCGATTTCCCAGTTCCTTGTTCTGCGTGTGATTGCATGGCCGGTCACAGGTGCGCACCGAGCGAGGCGAGGGAACGGCCCGCGGTTCAGGTTTCGACCCGCCGCCTGGATTGGAGCTTGGCGGCCCGGCGGCAGTTTTAGAGGAAACGGCGGGGTGATTAGTATTGCGGCAGCGGAGCACGATGCGTGGCCGGACGATCGCACGCGGCTATCGCGCCTTAATTGGGGATCGTCCTTCATTTGCATTTCGTTTGCATAATCACGGACCGCACGCTCATCCTCAGTTTGGCTCTTGGTCCGGTCTTCGCGCCTTTCGTGCTCGTTCGTCACTGCGCCGTCGGCGATGCCGAGCTACTTCGTGTCGTCGTTGTGCTATGATCATGCATCGCACGAACGCCGGCTTGCTTTTGGAGTGCGACCGGCACGAATTCTGCCATTCGAGGGCCATGAGGCCGTGGCAGTGCTTCGGGAGCAGGTGCACCCGATGACCATAAAAAGGCGCAGATATCATTGTGCTTAATGTTTTATGTTGGCTACGAGGAATTTCGTGAATGGGGGATGATGCAAGTGGTTGTTTATGGAACCATGGTCATCTTACGAGTCATCGTGACCAGCGCTGTAAATGACCCTGGAGCCTGTTTTGAACTCTACGCGGGTCATTAACATATGTGACGAGCACCTAGGGATCTTGATACGCTTGTCCAACCGTAAAGTTGCCACTGTGTCCGCGGACAAAGCATCAAACATGTTGAAAAAGGCGGGTGACCAAAAATAGCTCATCAACTCATAAATGCAGCAGCAACGTATGGCATCCAGAGATGACGTATGTGACGTGGTAGAACAGAAAGAAAGAGGGGAATGTGATTAGTCCGACTCGATGCGATAATATCGCATACATGTAAAGCACAGTTGCAGTTCCCGACTCTTCTCGAGCGTTTTCGGTTAAATTGTTGAAGTGTTTCAGCTGTGCTATACTTCGTCTCCACCCAAGTGCAGACTCAGCCGACGGTACGAGCTGACGGGGCAAATACATCCTCAAAAGTGGAAAGTCATGGTGTGCGTCATGTTTCTACACGTGTTCTATCATAGCTGAACCAATCATAAACAGAAAATGTCTTGTGACTTGAGCTTTTGACTCTTCTTGATTGATGCCATTTACCTTGTAGCGTCGGCTGCGTCTGAACTTCGTCACCATGCAGTTTTTATTCCTGTGCCTCGTCCCTCTCACCGTAATTGCTGTGGTTCCAAGGTGGCTGATTTCCATACTCTCGCTTTGTCTTCGTACGATATTTTAGGCATCGCATAACGTATGTACACATCGTCGCAGGCGCGAGCACAGCAGTGCCGTGGCGATGCGCCCATTGACTAGCGTATAGATGAATATTCGTAAACGGTGTGCGCACATGATAAACAATCTTGTTATACTTGTTCAGCTTGTCCAGACGCACGATGCTACAAGCGTGAGCTCCGCTTCAGCGCCCTGCCAGCACGCACGCGCAGTAGAGGCACTGTCAGGGCCACACGTTGTACTTGTAGCATCGGCTGCATCTGGACCAAGCTGCAGCGAAGCATAGCAACGTTCGCTTGATCGTCACCGACCCCGCTACGCTTGTATGCGTGAGAAAGCGCAGCGCTGAAGTTTCATCGTGTCGTCTATTTGCAATGCCCGCGAGTATATGCTGATTATTTGTCCGCCTTGTATAGGTTATGCCATAAAAAGTGACGTTCTTTTCTTTGTGCGTGTTTGCTTGTTTGTCTTTTTTAAATATTTTTTTATACACATATTGTGTTATATGGCTGGCACCTAACAGTTTCCGGTTCGCACTCCTGAAAGAGAAAACCCCGTGTGCCAGCCGAAAGCTGACACAGCGCTCGTCTCCTCACTCATTGGACAGAAGTGCCAGCCTGAACGCGGGTCACATCACGTGATCAGACGTAGGCCGGCGGTCTGCTCCTAGCAGAGGCTAAAAGAGCGAGCTCCGGACTTCCCGCGAAAAAGAACGCGACAAAGAGCAACAGCAAAGCAGGGAAAGAGAACAGACGATAAGTTAGGCGTGTTCACTTTCGCGACGATTGGAGGTAGTTCGAGTGCTTGTTAACTTTATTTTAATATACGAGGTGTCGGTTATTCTTTTTTTTTTTTAATTTTTGAGCTTAACAGATTTGTTTAAAAAGAGCCGGGAAGGCCACACTTATGCGGTTTGCGCAGGTGAGTTATACGGTCAGGGGGACCTAATATAGGGGGCTAATCGTAACGATCAATCGGCTGATTAAGTATAATTTTTAATTAACTTTTTAATTAGTGAAAATAGACCTATGGTTCCAATTAGAAACTTGCTGAGCGTCATCGAAAAGCACTGAATCAACTGTTTTTAGGAAGATATAAGGCAGGGGCAGCATTTTACGGCGTTCTGAAAAAACGCTCAGTTTGGACGCGTTTCTAGGTTTCGGTTTCTTATCGGAGCGCATCTTTGAGCCCGCGGTCCCGCTCCCCGGTGATCGCAGCGCGAAGCCGCCACGTCGCCCCCTCGTAGGATGGAGGGAAGTTAGGCGCGCGTGTGTTACACGTCTCGGCCACTGGGCAGCAGGACCGCGGGCGCAGAGATGCGCTCCGATAGAAAACTTGAAACCTAGAAAAGCGTCTAAATCGAGCGTTTTTACGGAACGCTGCAAAATGCGGCCCCTGCCTTGTATCTTTCTAAAAAGAGTTGATTTAGTGGTTTTTGATGGCGCTCAGCGAGTTTCTAATTTGAAGCATATGTCTATCTTCACTAATTAAAAAGTTAATTAACAAATTTTACCTAATTAGCCGACTGATCGTTACGAACAGCCCCCTATACTATGTCCCCCTGGCCGTATAACTCACTCCGCACAAACCGCATGAGTGTAGCTTTCACATCCTGTATTATGCTAAGTTTCTAATATGATGAGTTGTACACAAGCTTGCCTGTATTTTTTACCCTTTGTTCGTCTCTTCTCCGAAACAATCACACTCTAGAAGATGCGGTAATAGGCTCGCGTCAGATACTATATAGTTGGATACATACAACAGCGCACACCCTGGCGATCGACTCCGCCATGTAAATATATGATCGGTGAGGTTTCTAGCTCGGTATACATACCCGTACGTGCAACCTAGTTCCAGACAACGAGCGAGTGTTTGGGTCAAAAGTAATATATAAGCTCCTCGGCTGAACTTGCCCTTCAACGACCAAAACACGACCGCGTTTCTTCCCCTTGAACGACTTTCGTCGTAGTTTTCAAACCGGGGCAGTCTTTGCTGAACAGAAAAGACAGTTGCGCGAGGCGCGCAACTTTTTTTTTCTTTTCTCTTATTTTTTTTTTCTATATCTGAAAGTAACATGCGCTGCTAGGTCTATCGGGTATTTTTTCGCCCTCGTTTTTCACGTAATGTTCTTTTCGAGGAAACCCATTACGTCTTTCGTGTCTTGTATTTTTTTCTTTGTTTTTGTCAGTGCAGCTCTTGCTTTTCCTTTAGTGCTTGTCATAAGCGGGTCGCGACTCTCCAGTGAGGGTCCCGTGCAGCAGTGTCCAAGTAAATAGGTCGTTCAATATGTGTATTGAGGTGCGAAAAGAAGCTGGATATTGCAGGACCGATGGTTCGCAGTTAACCATTTGTTCACTTCGAGGTGGTTCTGTACGCAGACTGATTACCTCGACTTCCAGTTTTCTCTTTGACGGACAAGCTGCGTTTACACGGGTATACCATAATAACGGAGTGAATCGTACGAGCAGGTTTTTTTATTTGTTTACGTGATGGGGTGTACTCTGGAAACAATATTAGGTTGCGCGCTCGCTCTCTGTACGACAGCAGACAGAAAGGCTTTTTTTTCTTTTCTTTTTTGTATGTTACCTGCGAGCTTCTGAACAGTCCAAAAATAATTGATTGCACGTGAGGTCAACTTGTGTTCTTTTATTTCTGCGTGATGCAGGTTAAAAACTCCAGGCTAGCGGTCGTACTACACTGACTAAATTTCTTACATAGAGCGGCGATATTAAGGTGTATTCACACGGCGGACTTGTCCCCGGACAAGTTCTTACGAAATCGGTGACGTCACCTTTTTCGCCGTTTGAAATCCGCCATGTTCCAGGAGAAAAAAGCGTGCAAAACTCGAGAGCTGGTCCGCGAACCACAGGAACGTGTCCGTGGGCAAGTCCGCGGACCTGTGGAATGTTGAGTATCACGTGGGCAAATGTCATGAAATAGATCCGCGGAACTGTCTTACCACGGTTATCAAGATTTTAAACCCGTTGAATCGTCACTTTTTTTCTGGTCCGGCGAAGTGCGTGCAGGTCCTCAGACTCTGCTAACTCGGAAGGAACCAATCGCGCCAAACTGCTTGCGCAACAACTGGCTGCACGAACAGTCTTTTTTTTTTTCCTTCTTTTCTACGGACTATTTTTAGTTTTTGTTCAGACGGCTCTTGCTTGGCTGTGTTCTATGTAACTGTTGACACTATTTGACACTAAAGTCACTGGATCCTGGGAAAGTGGTGCAATTGTCTTCCCTGCCTGATAGCCGAATACTAACATACAGCCGACCAAAACCTCGCAAGGAGATTACTATGGCTAATCGGTCTCCGTTGCTATGGCAATCGCCATTTCGGCCCCTTCGAAGCTTCGAGAGGGTCGTTCTAATCCAGTCGCACCAAGATCACAATGGAACGTTATCGTACTGAAGGCGTTCCGCCAATATAAGCGTATTTGCCACTGCGTATGCAATCAACTTATCAATCATGCCCGTAGTAAAGATGGTTCTTTCCGTGATGCTGTTTGGTGCCCCCGGTTTGGGACGCAGGGATCGCGGATTCTGTGGTCGACGGGGCTGGAGATGAAGACCTGGAGGCCGGGGCTCACTTGGCCTAATAGTAGTAGCCAAGCAGGACTTCCAGACGTTGACTCTAATTGAGCGTTTTATCGCTTGCAAATTTAAGGAATTCACATACTATGTATATCAGGCATTGGTAAAAAGTAGGGAATAATTGAAGCCATTGACGCGCAATGGATCGCTCAAGTTCACACCAAAAATTCCATCGCCGTCTCTGGGTTTTCTAGAAGCCCGTATCCTCTCCCTTTGTCCGACACTGGCCAATCGGTCTCAACCACGACTGCGTCACGTGGTGAGCCCGTGCCCATTGTACACCTGAGTGCTAACCCAAACATCCACCGAGTACTTGATGCTCACGACGAAATTCTCGTATAGTCCCGTGCGCTAGGCTGGCCGCCACCTGGGCGCCAAGCTGCGACCTTTGGAGCAGAGGGCAGGTATACGCGGGCATCAGCAACCGCGGCGGTAGGAGGATTGGGTTACCCTCGCGCGACAGCCGTCAAGCCGTCGAAACACCTGAAACGAAAAAAAAAGAAAAGCTTTTAATTATTTTTCTATCTGTCTCCACGGATCTCTTGCAATTATATTGTTTTTCTTGCGAATTTCAAAACAGAAAAATGATTTTTCAACGTACGCTTGTTTCGCCGGTGTGTGCATAGCAAATTCTCGGTATTCAAGAAACGTAGAAAAAACCGTAAGGGTGCAGGCGAGCTGGTGAATATTGACCATGTTGAATTAACCCGAGACTGGAGTAGCTACCCGTCCGACCAGCGAATGTAGATTGGCCCACCTAAAGTAGATTGGCCCACCTAAAATGGAGAGGTCAAGGAGAACTTGCTCATTGCATTAGCCAAAATGGCTACCATACGGGGAAGCTTGGCGCTACTTTCGCACGATCCAGTTACTTTAATTGACACCTCATTGAACCGAATGTGTTTATATGTTATTTCTTGCAATTTCTGTTTTCGTCCCTGCCGCACGTAAAAAAAGCTTTAAATATCGACGGTGTTTTACGGCTTTTTTATTGCAAAATGCAGATATAGTTCTTAACATTTCAATACAGGAACTCACTTCGACGAAAACCAACACCAATTCAAAATGTATTAAATACAGAAGGCAAAATTAATTCTCTAAAAGCCTCAAGCGATATCATAATGCGAATATATGCAAGCCCATAGCCAGATGTAACAATGAGCGTCAGTACCACAATGCGAAATCATGCGGTCATTTTTGGCAATCAAAAGTAGTAGTGAAACGTGGAATAGACATTTTAACTAGGGAAAAAATGTTAATGTGCTTAGATTTTTCTTCCTATTTCAATATATCGAAGGATTATTTACCTCGCGCCCTTGAAAATATTTTTAGTTTCATTTAGCTCAATTATAAATTAAACAGGCAAATGTTAATTGTGCTCAAGAATAAAATGATGTGAAAGCTGATTGACTTCGCAGATCGATAATTTCTGTTCTTAAACATGTTTATCGCTTGTGAAGCATTATGATTTAGGCGGAATAGGATACATAGCTGATTATTCTCGAATGGTCTAGGTGACGTTTAATTAGTTCCACACATGTATGTGACACCAAATAAAATGTCTTCCTATTATTTTCAGACGTGATCCGCATCTATTCTTCCAAAAGTACCAACAGCCTCATCGAAAATCTTTGCCGCGAAGCTTTTTGGGTAATTTTATTGAACGTATCTGTGCGCGATTTCCATCCGGAGACCGAGTACTCGTCTCTATTTTTAAATAATTTCTATTGTCACGTCTTGGGCACTTTTTAGGCGAGCCTGATGGTTCCACACTCGGGCCTGTTGCTACGCACGATGGGTGTGCTGAAGGCGTGTCATTGCAGGACGCTGTCGTATCAGCCACAATACATCCCAACTCTCTTTTGCCTGATAGCTGGAAAGTCGAAATAAATTAACGAGTTATCGCCGTTTCCTAACGATTGTGAGCCCCTTCCCTGTCAGTTAGACCAACCAAACCAGCTACTAAATGCGTTTCCGACTCGTCTAAGGCTTTATATTCTCCGAGGCAACGTTGATGAGTGTACAAGATCTTCCCTATTTTGTCGCTTTGAGGGAGCGTGACTCCGGTGCAAGACGTGGCTGATAATCACTAATGTTAACAGCCTCACTTAGCATTTTAGTAAAACACGACTTACCCGAGCGAACAAATGCCAAAATATGCAGAGCGTCGTAGTCAGGTTCAAAGCCAGCGTTGCTGTGCTTCATCTTCCCGGTAGATTTCTGTGCATGCCTGAAAAAGCACAGGCCTGTTCCGCCCTATGAACTGGAGGCTGCCGTAGATTCTCCGCTGGTCTACAGCAACTTGAACATTATTTTTTTGCCTTCCCTTTTCTAGCCACAAGATGCATTGATTTTTTTTCCCGCTTCGAAACAACGTCTTACTTTCGCTGAAATATAAGACATATAAGCGGTCAAATACAAGTGCGCAGTTCACGTGAATCAGTCAGCGTTAAAAGATCTCACCTGCCATGTAAGGCCCATAGAATCTCTAAAGGCCCATAGCGACAGAAGCGCCGCTGCATTTCTTTGCTGAGTCCAGTGTTGGCATAGATTGGCCACACGCTGACTGGACATGCAAATCGAGCGTCATGTGCTCTGCGTGGTGGTTCTTTCGTAGCTTGGAGTTCGGCGGAAGCTGCGGGCGCAAGGTCACAACTTTGAGAGGTGCTGATCTTGTTTGGTAGCACGTGCAGCGGAAGCAGCAACCGAAGCTCAGCTCGGGGACTCGCAGTCCTCATTTCGATTCACGGTAACTAGAGCCACTAAATAAGCTAGGCTTCAGAGTAACGACAGTAACCCAACTTGGGGCTTAAAATCATGGTTGCCAATTACATGAAGCTCTATCTGAAATTAGAGGAAGGGCTTTTCCGTCCTCCACAAATGTTAAGCATTTCGCGACACAGCAAAGCAATATTACATAAGCTTCATAACACCGAATCTAATGCTGAGGAAATCGCACGTTTTAATCTTGACGATCGGCATTTGCGCCTGCTCTATACTAAGCACCAAGATGGCGGCGCCCATAACGGGGAACAGAGTGCCGATGCTCTAAGCGTAGCTCATTTAGTGGCTCTAACGGTAACCATGCCGCGGACGTGCGGATTTATCCGTAATGATGTCAAGGTCACTTGACACGTATATTACACCTTTAGACGCCCCCTGGGAAAGACTTCTTCCCGCTATCTAAACTTCAGTACAAGTCCTACGCAGCAATATGAACATAGAAAGATGCGCACAGTGAGTCCACCGCAAGAACCCATGACCTTAGATTTGTTCGGGCTTTGAGTTGGTAGCTTCCATGTCGTTGTGCGTGTGTCGTGGTGAGCGCTGTACGAATTGCCGGATACGTTTTTAATATATTACTCGTAACGTTGGTCGGCATATCGGTGTATTTTATTTCCACGAGATTGATGCGCTACTGACGAAATAATTTGCGCACCTTCATTGTCATTCTTTAACCGTTATACCCAGAGCGTCGCGCGGCGAGGACAACATACTTCCTTTCCTGTATTCAATGAAATGCGGGGAATAAGTTGTTACGAGAAACACGTACGCCCGAGTAGGAGTGCCATGCCTAAATTTCGAGAGAGGGAGAGAGAGAGAGAGAAGGCGGGTTTGGGGGGAGGCACGCGCACAATGCACAACTTCGAAACTTTGGACACGATTTGACGCTACAAGCACGGCGACCTTCACGGCTGCCCGATCGGCGGCGTCAGCATCCCACACAAAGAAATTTGGCAAGAGTCGCGCATGCGTACAGCGGCAAGCAGCCTGTTCACGCAGACAACGACGTACCGCGCGTGGCAGGTCCGGGCTTGGGACGCGCCTTGGCGGCAGTTCCCTGCCCAAGTGCTCCATCACTGGCGCCGGCTTAATTGAACGCGAGGCCTGTCGACGAAGCGGACGAATCGTGACGGTGTCTAACGACCCGCAGCCTGAGCGAATCGGCTGCCGACTGGCGAGGTGAGCGAGCGACTGGGTTACGGTAGTCGCGGGGGCCTGCTGCAGGCTGCGCTGGCTGTGTCGCGCGGGACCCGCCGGGAGCGTGGACCGCGCTCAGCACGTGTCACTCCAAACCTGCTTCTGCTTCTTCGTGTTTCGATCGGCCAATCGCTGTGCATACTTGATCCGCTCGTGCTTGCCGGCCGCCGGACCTACTTCGACACCTTTGTGCTCTAAACTCCGTTCACTTGAAGTCTAACCGTAAACGACGATCCGATGGAGAGACTATCAAGAGGCGCCAAAAGAGCATGATCACGGCTCTTGTTATTTTTGTGTGCGTTTGTTATTATCACGGCTAAAGCAATCATGCACAGTGAATGCGCCGCGATCCTGCGTTTTGAACGCAGAATGTGTTATATGACTGGCATAAAGCTTGGTTAGAGTTTCATGTTGAATTTTTATTAATCATTCCTAACCAGACGGATGTCCGTCGAATATGTTTACATTTAAACCTATAATCATATCCGGTTAGGTGCCGGCCACGGAAGTCGACAGGCCGACTGCCAGCCTAACGCTGATGCAGCGCTCGACTCCTCACTCGGTGGACACCAGTGCCAGGCGAACCTCTTCCTCGACCGCTTCCGTGTTACTCCCGGCGGAGGAAAACATCACGTGTTCAGACATACTCCGTAAAACGAGCGCGCTCCGGGCTTCCCCGAGAAAGAGCGCGGAAAAAGCGAAAAAAAAAGAAGAAAGAACAACAGACGTTACATTAGACTTTGCTTTGCCGCAGCGGGGTTGGGGTAGTTCCGAGTGCTTGGTTCTCTTTTGCCGCGATCTGGTCCCAGGACTGTGCTCGGCGCTACCGCGTTCCAATCAGTCTGTTTTCCGCAAGCTCAGTCTAATGCGTGCGATGCCGTACAACTTCGTACTGCCATCACACGCAACGTCAGTGCTTGGAGGCATTGAAAAATAATTTTACTGTCTTGAAACACGCAAGAGCAAAATAATTGTAAGAGATCTGGAGAAATAAGCATGAGCGATAAGTTTATTGCATGCACAGTGCCAAAGACGCTCATATTGGCCGAAGAGCGCTTTCAGTACGATGATGCTCTATATCGATCTTGGTGCGACTGGTTTTGACGATGCCTTCGAAGCTTCGAAGCTTTGAATGGGTCTAAAATGGCGATCACCATTACAACCGACAGCGATGAGCCAATCACCTTGGGAGGTTTCGTTTGTCTGTATATTCGTATTTCGTCCGGCTAGCAGGTCGGAAGGCAATGGCGCTACTTTCCCAGATCCAGTGACTTTATGCCACGCTAGTACACTCTAAGAAATGCCTGCGCGTCTATTTACCTTCACAACACCCAAAGAGCCAATTTCTACGATCTACGAAATCAGCTCATCGAATGATGAGGCGGGACATCTATTTAGACCTCAAAATGAAGTCTGCGCTGTGGCATTACGCGATGCAAGCATGACGCTTTGCATTGCGTGATGCCACAGCGCAGACTTCATTTTTCAGGAATAAACGGATGTTCCGCCTCATCATTCGCTGAGCTGATTTCCTAGATCTCAGGGATTAGCTCTTTGAGTGTTTTGCGGGAAAGCCGACGCGCAGGAATTTCTTAGAGTGTACGGCAAAGGGGCGGACTTGTAGTGAAACGGAGTATAAACCCGTTTCAAAAGTCGCGCGCAGATTATTAGAAGGTCGGAACCACTGCACAATGGCGAAACAACTGACGTCGTGGGACATGCATATCATTCCACACGATAGCGAACGTCGGAGCGCGACCAATAGGAGCCGACGAGCCAATCACAGAGCGTCGAAAGGGCAACGTTACTGCGCTCATCAACTTTTTGTGTGGGTTTGTTTTGCCCTCTAATCCAACCAAACGTGGAAAGTGTGCCGTGACGTTGCGGTTTCAGTTCGCCAGTGTGCAGGGATTCCACAGCTGCCAACAGAGGACAGTATTTCGAGAGGGGTCTATTAGGGTGCCTCCATCTGCCGGCCGCTTCCGCTGACACGGTGGAGACACCAATGGAGCGCCACAATATGGCGCCTGAGGTCAGTATTAGCTCCCCATTCGTTGTGGGTCCTGTAGAGTGTGTGTAACAAAGTCGTGATGCAAAAACGTTGTGTTTAGCGAAAGTTCTGGAAAGATTGACGCAATATGGCGCCGGAGAGAGCGTCGCAAAGTTCGCTACAAAATGGCGGGTGTCTCCCCTGTCAGCGGAGCGGCCAGCAAATAGAGGTACCCTAGGGGTCTATAGCCGCAAGGTGCCGCCCATTTCGCAGACAACGAGGCGCCCGTGAAGGCTGCGCAAGTTCTACAAAATGCCCACAGCCGCAGATAAGACACTATACGCTGTGTGGTAAAGCGACTGGTTATGCCTGAGGCTTGGGTGGACGACGTCAATATAATGCATTTTCGTGGTTGCAACACGCTGAAATCCACTTCAGGTACTAGAGGTAGGAAATAAAAAAATTGACCGTGGGGATTACGCTACCTCGTGGACGCGAAAAGTCTTCGTCGAGCCCGTGGCTGCCCTCAAGAGGAACACGTCGGTATTTGTAGCGCCGCTTTCCGCAGGGTGAATCGTACTATATCAGGGGTTGCCAGAGTGACATGGAATTAAACCCGTAGACAAAACTACAAAAAGTTCAGAGAGCCGGAGGAAAAAAAAAAAAAGAGGAGGGGGGTGCTACTTTAGCGAGGAGCAATATGAAGGAAACAATCCCTTCCAAAGGGGACAATTATAATTGTCGACTACAACAAATGACACCAGGCAGCAGATCGTTTCTTCAACCGCTAAGCAAATGAGAATGCATGGTTCGCTAGCCAGCCACTGTCCCTGACGGCCGTTACGCGTATACGGTTCGAAATTCTTTCTAGAACAAGAAAGGAAACAGGGTCACTGCAGACACATCTATGTGTCAAAAAGCAGTCCAGCTGTATGTACGTAGTGTAGTACAAGGCTGCCAAGACTGAGCTTTTTTTTTAAATTTCAAAACTCTTTTCCTCTTGAGGACACAGGAGGGGAAGGGGGGCACTCTTACCAGGGAGCCGCGAGCCCCACTTGGACCCGCGAAGAGCCACACACGGTTCGCGAGCCGCAGCTTGGCCACCCCTGGACTATATGAACGATTTTCTCGCGACTTGGTATTTTCGCCGGCGCTTGCGCTCGTCATTTTCCGAATCCTCAGCCCCCACCCCACCCCCGCCCCAACTAAAGCCCGTTCTTAATAAGTGTCAGCTTGAGCTCATGGGCTTTTTGGCTTGAAGTTAAAGGCCCATACACGCATCTGCGTTCGAACGCGTTTGAGTACGGAACAGCTGCGTCCTCGTGGCAGAAGGACGCTGCTTGCGGTACGAAGCGCACAGTCACGCAGCGCGACGCGAGAGAGTAAAAGCTGGCTTAATTTTCCAAAGCGTCGTGCAGGCCTTGTCTTCTAGGAGGTATTGGCTCGACCCAGTAGAAATAATAATAAAAAAAGTATATATATCTTGAATCTGAACTTTGTCGTGCTATCAGTTAGTACTACTGACCCTCGTCATGGGGTCCCACCCGGACTTTGAATCTCCTCCCGAAATAGTTACTCATTGAGAATGAAATCGCCCTCTGTCACGCCGTTTTGTCGTTAAACAAATTTTGCTATTGTAATTTTTTTTTAATTTGAGCATTGGAATTTTTTTTCGAAACGTTTGTAATTTAAAACCTCTGCTGCGGTTCTCACTTTCCTCCTTTTTTATTTTTATTTATTTTTATTCCAAGGTCAACTTTAGTTGAGTCAGAAGTTAAAAACTATAACTTCGTAAGATAAAAAAAAATTAAATGAATATAACGAATAGAGGGTGTGGTTTTAACTTTGTCGCGAAGTTTGAAAGTGTTCAGTGTCGTGTCATACATTCCAATAACTGGTATTGTTTCGCGGGCGCAGGAAATATGTCGCCGCGCGCAGACAGGCCCGTTTCAATTCCTTCCGAGAAGAGAGACGCCGCTTCGAATGTCTGCGGGGCATTGGCGCACCACTGACGCCCGATCTCTGCCCCACTTTCGAGTGTGGATTCCCGGAATGCCGGCAAGACACGCGATGTGGAACGACGGCTCGCCGCGGGGTTAGGACCTCGAGTTTATCGCCGCGTGCCTGAATCCTACCGCGATTCGATACTACGACCGGAATTTGTCTTCTACCCCCTTTCCCTGATCGCTTCTTCGTTGTCGCTGGTTAGAACATTGGACGCCGCCATTTTGTCTCTCCTTTCTCTTCGTCTTTCTTTTTGCCTTCTTGCTCTTCCTTCTAAAATTCCACCCTCACCGCGAAACGGGAGCGGTCTCAAGCAAGTCACGCGTGATTTATGAAAGCTCTTTCGTTCGTCGGGCCCTTTTTTTCTTGCATGACAGGGTTGGCGGTCTTTGCTCGTAGCGGAACGGGCGGCTGCTCGCGCTCGTAGAAAAGGGGCGTAGAAAGTTGAGGAATGTTTCTAACCGATAAGGCCCTCTCTCTCTTCGGAGGAGCTCGGCTGACAAAGGACTTCTTGGGCGGTTTTAGCCCGGGGCGATCAGGAAACGGCCGCTGCATGTGAAGTACCTCGCGCAGCCGACTCGCGCTGACGACGACATCAGCGTGACGTATATCTGTAGCAGAGTTTTGTAACCGTGCAACTAGGGGGGAAGGGCTGTGCGCATGCATAGAGGATGTTTGTTTTGAGATATGTACCGATTGTCCAGCTTAGGAGAGTCATTTCAAGGTTAAAATTAAATGTTAGACGTGTAAGCGTGTGCAGTACGTGTGCGGCACAGCTGCCCTTAACGCTCCATTCACAGTTTTTCGCACTTTTCTAAATTGTTGCCGTAAAAACTATTTGTGAGGGGGACCTGGGTGTGTGCTGAATAACTCTAGGCGGTACAATTTCTGGGCGCCTGGTGCCGTGTGCAAAAAGCGAACGAGCGCCGATAGGCATTTGGGTTTGCAGAGCTTACGCCTACCGGCATTGCCCATGTGATCTCGTCAGTGTGGCAAACGAAACACAAAATAAGAGCGGGCATAGTTTTTCTAGTTCTCTAACACGAATGAGTACGTATACTTTTTATATTTTTATCCTTTCACTTAGCCTCCTTTTCTACAGCGATCGTTATATAGTTTCCAAGTCAGTATCAAAAGTCCGCTCGTAGGGTATAGCGACGCTCTCCGGCGCCCTGATTGACTCTCCGGGGCCGTAGCTTTCGTCGTTTGTGAAGTTATACTGAAACGGAGAGTAAGACGGTTCGAGTTGTCGCCTAGGGCTAATTGAACTCGCTCGCCCGCCCGCCCGCCTTTCATGGGTTCGGAATGTACACACAGAAATGACGAGAAGTTGTGAAAAGTTTTAGCGATGAACTCCGAGTCGACTCACGTGAGCTCTACATCAATTCGTTGCTCTGTACTAAAAATAAATGTAAAAAATCGGTAAAAAAAAAAAAAGCTATGCGAATCTGTGTGGCGTGCGTGTGCAGTCCCCATTTTCGCCAGTTTTCCAGCATGCATATAACGTGCACTCGGTGAGTGCAGTAAGTCTGCTAACCTCGTGAAGCGACTCCAGTAGCCTTTTGCCTCGTCCTCCTATATTTTCTTTTTATCGACATAAAAACTTCATAGTAAACAAACAGACCTGGGTCCTCTGACGCGCAATGGCACGGGCACGATGCAAGCAAACACGCGGCATCGCATAAAGCCCGAATTTCGGCCTTTTTTTCCTTTTTTTCTTCTTTTGCCTCTTATGTACGCTGGCGAATATGTATACGATGCTCGGGACGGAGCCATGCGTTTCGTCCAGACGGCGCAGGTGTTGGATCTGTGTAGGGACGAGGCTCGGAGGCCTTGGAAGGTTGGCGCTGTTCAATCGTCGAAGGTGGGCGTGAGGACAGCGCTGTTTGCGCGTGTTTATTCAATTGTTCGCTTGGCTAGGAGGTCGTCCGGCGGTCCCTTGATGCGGTCTTGGAGCCAACAAACGGGTTCCGACCCAGAGGCGCGGCACGCCCGTTGTGAACTCTCGGCAAGCCCGCGGCCGGAGGCTCTTCCATCCGGAGAACCATCATGAATAAAAGATCACCCAACTACCTCCTGGAATCTCGATCACTTCAGACGGACTCGGCTTCGACACAACCCAACTTCAGAGACTTTCGCTGTGTATTTTTTTCCCCCGTTACAAACGACCTTCCGCTGCGCCAACTCTGCCCCGTGTTAGAACAGCACTTTGATAATTTCTTTTTGTGCGGAAGGATATTCTCTTAAGAAAAGGCAGGACTTCTGATGGAGAATTTTTAACTCGTGAACAAGCCCAGTCTTTTAACGATGTCGTTAGCACTCGCAGCATCCTAGAATCGTTTCTCACGCACATGGTGCATATATTTGAGCTCTTCTAGGCGGCAGTATTCACTGATCGAGCTGCTTCGCGATTTTAGATTTGGGATTCACCGGTTACCTGTATACAGTGTTGTAGGCGTTACCGAAAAAACGGTAACGAAATACGTGACTCGTTACTTGCAAATAAAAGGAAACGCGTTACCGACCTATGTTACCTCAAAATAAAAGGAATGCGTTACCGTTAAAAAATAACGCACGTTACTCTTGCGTTTTTTTTATTGTTCAATTATGCAATTAGCGCAATATTTCAAGAAACATTATTTTCATGCAGATACTAAGCATAATTTTTGTTTTTGGTTTCACCTAAATACTTGCAAGAAAAACGCAAAGAATGTGATTGGTGTGCCGACGCGCTCTCCTTTTTTGTCCATGCGCGGTTTCCGTTGCCGGTTAGAAGCAGACTTGTACGTAGTTCAACTACTCTACTCAAGTTACTGTAGTTTAACTACTTTTCTGAGTAGTTTAGTAACTTTCAACTACATTTTTATTTCGGTAATTATAGTAGTTTACTTTAATTACTTTTTCGGAGTAACTTATGCTCAAATTACAAATTACCTCTAAATTTTAGTGGTAGGTTTGCTGGTCAACATACATTCCTGCACAAAAATGAGCGGACAGACACGTCGCAAGTAGGGCCTAGTCAATGCTGCAATGGCGCCGAAAACGGGCATTTCTTTGTGTCCCGGAGCTCAAGGAGACTTGACGCATTTAAAGAAAGGGTTTGTCCCCGCTTTTCCCCAACGTAGAAAGTCTCGCCAGATACAAAATGTGTATACACTGCAGCCTCAATCAAAGGGGCCAACAAAATGCAGCACTTTCTCTGAAGCTCACCTGGTGGTCCCGTAGTTTGTGCTGTACCTGAAGGATCACGTGCTAAAGGGGAACGCAAAGGTGACCTCTTTTGCTTTGCCTTTCCTACCGAAACTCGGCATATGCAGGTCTTCCAAGATTCGAAGATCGTTCGAGAAGCATATAAAATCCTCACACATTTCACAAAAAACAAACAACAACAATACAACAAAACAAGCTGGTGTGGGAAGTATTTTCAGAACATCGTACTTAAAGTACTATTTGAAGTAGAATTAGAAAACTTATACTTTACTTGAAGTGCATTCTCTGAGCATGTGCTTGTACTTTACTAAAGTATTTTTTTTTTCTCTGGTCATTTCTGAAGAGTAAAATTCTCGACTTCAAAGTACATTCCCCAAATTTGGAAACAAAAAATGGCGTATCCTCATATGAAAACGCGCTGTCGTCTTTCGAGACGTCACCTGGTCATTTCTCTGATTAAAATAATGGCAGCATTAAGACCGATAAATCCATGTGCCTTATAATTATATTGTGTTAAATAGTTCGTCGGCGAGAGTAAAACAACTAGTTGGTGACGACTTAACTTTATCCATATCAATATTTGCTGTCATTTCTAATAAAAACGGATGCTCCTCCAATCACCTCTGGAGCAATGCATGCCAGATTAAATAAAGTAAAAAATAGGGTATGAAAGGGCATCATGAAAGGTTGTGTTAAAAAGTATTTGTACTTTACTTTAAAAGTATGTTGTATGTATAGTATTTTGCTTCACGTACATTGCACCCGGTGTACTTACGATACTTGAGGTACAGAACCTCTAATTGACCTCGTGCTTCAAGTACTTTTTATATGTACTTTACGCAACACCCTTAACAAGCAAATACTGTCTGCAAAATGAAGCTCAGGCAGTGGTAAACCTCAAAGTAGAAATGATACAACCACAGTACATCATTGCCCAGAAAACCAAATAATACAAAACAATTAATCACACAGAGGTGGAACCAGCTATTAAAGCATTTATGTGAAAACACAAGCTGCTTTATATTCGGCTAGCAGAATTTCGCTTACGAACCAAAACATTTTTGTACTTTCTTGTTACTATAAAAATGTAAAGTAACTTCAAAAGTAATTCGCTACTTTGGGACGATAGTTAGTAATTTACTCAATTACTTTCCATTTGAGTAATTTCTACTCTACTCAAATTACTTTTGAGGCCGATACTCAGTAACTTAATTAGTTTTTGAGTAACTTGTACATGTCTGGTTAGAAGGTACATGGCCGATTTGACTCGACCTCACTCTCGAGTAACGGTTTGGTACCTTGGCGTTCGAAAACCTACCCGCGTCCGGTGTTGTTCTATCTGGATTGTCACTTGACATGACCTGCCGGAGTAACTCGGGAGATTTCGAACACAGCCATGGTGGTCGAGTTAGGAAGAACATGGCGGACCGCGCGTTAGCAGACGACACGGGCGAGCGTAGGAGGGCGGGGTAGGAGGACTTGTCCCTACCTCGCATAGCGTTATCTAGGAACGTTAGGATGAACCAACCACCAGTACACTTTCCATGGTTGCCTTATTCTCACAAGTGCCAAACGAAGATCCATAAATAAAAAAACAAGTTTGTTTGTCGTCAAAACAAAGGACAGGGTAAAGACAAAAATAGTTGAAGCTTATTTTATCAAAATTGTAGGTAACAAGGGTCCGTGCGTTGTTCGCGGTTTCTAGATCGTTTAAATCCCGAACAAAGCAGTCCACACCGAAGTTTTGATGCCGTATTTAATGTCCATACTTGTATCCGGTTGCTAGTATCGCAAAGCAAATTTGGTCGTTCAAAGCCAAATAAGACTTCGACCGTCGACATGTGATTTCAAGTAGTGAAGTCTGATCTACTCTCCTGGCGTAGCCTAAGGAATTGACTTCCCTTAAAGTTATTCTTTACTTTGCATTACGCTCACTTAGCTTTGTCCGTTGTCCTTAACATATGGGTGCAGTTCAGGTTTCCTCAGACGAAGGTTATTCGAACCTTCGTAGGTTGAGTTACCCGCAGAAGAGGGAAAGCCAGCCCAAACTCTCTTGTCGACAGTTCGGACGGAATGGCACAACGGCAGTTAAGTACCACGTCGGTCGCGGTTGATTGCATCCAGGTTTGGATTAGAGTCATTAGACCATCCCAAGATCTATCCGAATGGCCTAGAAAAAAGAAGTGTGTTTGTGTGTTTGTGTGTGTGTTGGGGGACGGTTGCTGTTAGTCGACTCTCGTGCCCCACGCAGTTCGGCGAGAATAATTGGAAAGTTTCTGGCAGCGTCATACTTGGGGCACATTAGCCGATTAAACGAGCGGATCCCGCTGAAGCTGCAATCTCGCTCGGACCGCCGGTAGACTTCGGACGTTTTCGCGCGGAGTGGTGGCGAGAGCTGGGCAGTCCGAAACTGACGCCTCTGCGCAGCGACGCTTCTCGCTCGACGCTCAAATTGCAGCGGGGGTGGGCGGCCCAAACCGGCTTCGCCTTCGCCTCATCTCGTCGGCTCGGTTGAAACTTCTCTGATGTGGAGCCCGCCGAGCTGGAAGTGATTTTTGGTATTGATTCTGGCCATTACCGGAGGGGAGGCGCCACGCAGCTCCCTTGCCTCAGTGCTTGCTTTCGGAGCCGTCCCAGTCTCAATTTGAGTTTCGTTTCTCTGCCCGACTCTCTTTCTTCGTCTGCGCGAGAACGATTGTTGGGAGAACAAAGAAACGTTGTTATTCCGGTAGATTCGATTTCCAGTTAGTTTCTCTCCAGTGCGGACATTAGAAACGAGCCAGAAAGGAGGGGGAGGAGGGGGCACACTTACAGGGACATTATCCCGTCTAGGAACACTCATTAGGGCTGGTTTGAAGGCTTCTTCTGCCCGACAGTTTCACAGGGCTCTTCGCTTCTTCGTCGTCGTTTAGTTTTATTTTTTCTTTCTTTTCGTGCCGTCTGCTTTAGGAGGAAAGTTTCCATGCGGGTAACGGAGGTCCAGGCTCACATTTATAAAGTGCGCGTATCCTGTTCAGTGCCGGGTGCCGTTCATCTTGGAGCCTGCCTGACTTTCTTGACGTTTGCTTGTGCTTCTTCGCAAACGCCATTTGAGCAGCGCGCTAATGAGGAGAACCGGCCTCAGACTCGCTGGGCGAAAGTCTTGTCAAGCGCCGGCCGCCTCTTGCTTCTGGGTGAACGTTGCAGCAGCGCCGCGATAGATTGCCTGACGACGGCTGACGCGCACCCCGTATAGACAGGGATCGACAATGTCGGGAAGGGGAGGGGGTAGGGGGGGGGAGATGTCGACACAACTTGCCACGCTTCTTGCCCCACGCCGCTAGAACTCATTGTATGCACGTGTCTTGCTTGGAGGAGCGACTGCCACCCCCTGATGAAACCTCGGAGAATTCGAGTTGCTTTGCATCGAACCCCTTTCAAAGAGGATGAATGCGTCGTTAAACGTCCACAGCGGGGAGTCGTTGGCGTGCAGCTAGGTATTCCGAACTAGAATAGGGAATTGAACTGTGCTTTTCCGTTCTTTTGTAGTTTTGTTTTCCCTTACGTTTTTGTAGTAACCTTGCACAATTTCAAATAACATTAGGTTTCGCAGGTGACTCTGTGGAAAGCCAAGTGGGTTCTCTATGAGCGGAGCACTTAGCCCTTCATCTTCCAGTTGAGAGCTGGCGGATGAAAAGAGCGCTTCTTTAGGCTGTGACTGGATTAAACAGAGTAGCTGAATAATGGGTGACCTTTGGTCGATTAATTCATCGTGTAATACGTCTAATGTAGAGGCTGAATGAATCGTTGAGTAATACAGAATTACAAATATAACATTATTCCTTTATGGGACAACTTGCTGGGATTTGTATAGCGATCAGCAACACAAGAACAGTAGATTTTGATGGGGCTATTTTATACCATGGCTCGACGAACATTCAACAGCCATTGGCTAAAGGCACAAGTAGAGGCGACAGAAAAATGTACACACGTTTTTTACTGACCTCAAGTCACCAGCTATGCGCTAAGCACTATTGAAGTAATTGAAAAGTCTGAGATCCGAACTAATCAGTTATACAGTTGAGACTGAAATCAAGTCAAAAGGAATTAGAAAAATTATACCTTATTGTTTTTGAAGACCATATTAAAACAAGTCCGTAAAAATTAATTTCGCGGTTATGAACTATGGAAACATGGCGTCCCGGTGGAGCAGACGTTTTGCCGTGATTCAATTTCTTATGTTGAATTTGACAGGGTCGACAATTATGCCCGTGTCAACTGCGTAGAAAGGTAATTTTCTTGAGTGATTACACGACTAAGGGATGCGCCAGGAATGCATGCATGAATTACTAGGTTAATAGATTAATTTCCCTGTGCCATACCGTGCCTTATCTACCTTTGCGCTTCCCGCGTGTTGCCTTTTTTTTTTACATTGTTTTTCCTTTTTTTTTTGCTGTCCTATTTTTTAGATTTAAATGAGTAACTAACGCCCACCGACACCCGTAGACCGCTGTTTGGAACATCCAGCGTACAGGAGTTTCCCCAGAAGTCTCACGGTGGCGGTGTACGTTCGTTAAGACCAGGGGTCTTCAAACTTTTGGCAAAGAGGCCGGGCCAGGAATTTGTCGGTGCCTCATGGGCCGAAAAATAAATAAATAAATAAATAAATAAATAAATAAACGAATAAATGTTCCAAGATATATAAGCATATAAACAAAAAAGGAAAAGTGACCGTAACAATAAAAGAAAAGAATCTAAGGCGGATAACACATATGCTTTATTTTTAAATTCAATATCTAGCCCAGAAAACCCACCAGGCATACATCAAAGCGCATAGGAACTTCGGCATATTACACCTGGCAGAATACTAATGAGAATGTTACAACTCATCTGATACAACAGAGGACAGTAAGCACAATACGCATGTGAACTCAAAGGAAGTTTAACATAGTACGTAGTTACGCAGATGTAAAACGGAGCTAAAAATGGTACTGCTCGTGATGACATGTCTAATTAACACTATTACGAGAGGACGCGCCTTACGATACACAGTTTTCTCCTCCCGTTGTTACTGCCTATTTTCGTTTACGCGGTTTATGCACGTTGCGGCGCCGTTTCTTTACGCACGCCTATTTGTGCGCTGATAGACCGGCCGCGGTCCTTCCAATGAAGCCGGCTCACGGCCCGCTTCATTGGAAGGACTGCGACCAGCCATGGGGCCGGTCGGAGGACCTCCGCGGGCCGGATTTGGCCCGCGGGCTTGGGTTTTTGGAGAACCCCTGGCTAAGTCTACAGAAAAGCTTGGGCGTGTTGGGGACGCAAAAAATTGTCTCATTAAAAAAGCGATGCAACGTTTTTTTTTTTTTTTTTTTTACTCTGCGCAATTACCGTTTATGACGAATCGCTGACGTTAATGACCCATGAAACGCGCTTTCGGTTTTCACCACACGCAGTAGAAGTCGCAGAAAAGATTTAAAAAAGGGCAGCGTTCACCCCCTCAACTCGCAGCCAGAACAAGCGGCTACGTGATCTGGAGCCGGTTATATGCCGTCAATGTTGATCATAGTCACGCGCTGAGGTTGGCAAAGCACAGGACACGCGCCGAGTTCCAGAGATTGTTGTGGTTGTGGTTCGGTTATTGTCGTCATTGCAGCGATTGGATAGGGGCAACTACCTGAATGCTTGTCGAGCTATCGATTATCACGAGCCCAAATCGAGTGCCCATGCAATGCTCTTGTCCAATCTATGAGCCGCATAAAATGCAACTGGTGGGTGCTGCGACCCCACAGCTACGTCAAGTTTTGCTAGGCAGAGTTGGAAAGAAAATGCTCGCTTCTGTCCTTGAAAATAAACCGCAGCCAAGGAATTTCTCGGTGAGTGGTTTTGATTGTGAGTATACTTGGGTCCCACTAGTGCCAGTAAGCTCGTGTAAAGTGAAAAACATTCCAAGCGAATATCGTTGCACCGCCCCTTTAAAGGGCCCCGAAAAAAAAATGTTGCTGATTTAAGGCCCATGCTAATTCCGAGTTGCGGCTGTGACGTTGCACCGGAAAGGGCCCTATTCGAGGCGTCGCCCCGGAAAGGCGAAGGTTGCGGGTTCGATTTCCGGCCGCTTCTGGCCCAATTTTTCGCCAGCTCTTTCCCTTTCTCTTCCCCTAACTTTGATGTAATAAATTTAATAATCACTCTCTCCCCTCTTTCTTTACAATGTTACTACGGCTGCACTTGTCAAGCTTCCCTCACTCCCAATATATATATATATATATATATAATATATATATACGGACTCCGGCCGAAACGTCGAAGAATAAACCACCCGTTGCTGTTTTCATCAAGGGTTTTGCTTTTACTCTCAGTTATATATATATATATATATATATATACACCAGGCCCCAGGGTGTTTCACGAAAGGTGGAGAAATTCGATATTGCGAAAACTACGCGTCGCAACAAACAAAGGCTTGTGTTGTTTTGGTCCTGGGCTAGGGGCCTATTTAGGAAAATTATTAAAGTCCGGGATGATTAGATTGTTAATTATTTTTGCGTAATTAACTTTTTAATATTGTGTTTAAGGGCATGGTTTCAATTACAAAATTGCTCACCATCATAAGAAACACTAAATCAACTAATTGCTGAACGATAGAAGGCACGCGAAGCATTTTACGGCTTTCTGAAAAACCGCACGAATTCGACGGCTTTTTAAGTTTCGGTTTGCTATCGGAGCGCATCTCGGTGCCGGCAGCACCGCGCCCCGTGGAGAAATAGTGAAACCAGCCTCTGCTGCGTCGCGCGATGGCAGCGCAGCAGAGGCTGTCTCATTGTCTACTTGTCCCATTACGCGAAAAAACGGTGGCGTTGTTTCCGAAAGATGGTCATAAAAATACGTCATCAAGCAAGCGCCTCAGATATAAACCACAAAGAAAGGCACAGCAACGCAGATGCCTCGTCACGGACGCCGGTGAATGCGCTCAAGGTCAAAGCGGGTGCGTTAGAAGTAAAACACAAAGAAAAGCATAGCAACACAGATGCTTTGTCACGGAAGCAGTCGTGAGGCCGGCGGGGTTCGCCGCGCCTGCGCAGTGGGGAGCGTGATGTCACCACCGGAGCGCCGTGTGCAGAAGGAAGACGTGGCACGCTGCTTGTAGGAATTGCGCTGCGTGTACGAATGATTTTGCTTTCCTACACGTGGTGTAGGAAAGCACTGAAGTCATTTTTGAAAAAGTTTGTTTTTGATCTTATATTGTTTAAAATGTGTTGGTTACCAGATGTACCAATTAAGTCCTATATTACAAAACCGCTCATTCATCTGAAGGCAATAGAAAAACATGTGCACTCTTTTTTCTCGCGGACTACATTGTGTGGACCAATGAAAGCCCTACAATACGCGCAGATTCCGAATGATTTTATTATAACTGGTTTCGAAGAGAGTCTGATAGGTACGCATTCGGATAAGACTCCTCTTTTCATCCGCGGGCGAAGCCATCGCTTGCAACTCGCCGACAAGCGCCCTTCGTCGACCACTTCACTTGGAAGAAAATTCTTCCCAGAGAGGGCGTGTTGCGATCTTTAAACACGCTTTTAACGAAGAAATAAGCTACGCATGGCTGTGGTTTCGGGTTTGTTGGGATGCTTAGAGCGTCCAGCTACAGTACAAAAGGACATCTCAGAATTGACTTCAGTGTCCCTTTAAGAGTCTCTGCCGAAGTTTTATTTTATTGATCATTGAAGCGGTCGAGGCAAGAACTGCTGTTTCTTCCATCTGTCGGGGATCGTATGTATGACCACGCTCTATTTTGTCTCTTCTCGCACTACTACACTAGAGCTCTTCTCTGCCACATTCAACATAAATTTAATTACGCTTAACGAATTGAACAAGCATGGTGTATTTTATAATAATAATAATAATAAATAATAATAATAAAATGTCCAACTGTCGCCCTTTGATGATTTTCGGCAAAGTCTGGCAAGTTTTAACTGTGACCTATCTAAAGTATTTCAATGAGCTTGATACCCCCCCCCCCCCCCATAAGGCTCACACTGGCTAAGTTCAATATTATATGTTCAAAATTAAATTCGTTGCATACATTTGAATGAATGAATGTTTCGAAAATCTAGCTTGACAAGTGAATCTGACCAGTGAAGTATATCCCCCAACCACCCTCCAAGTCCCGAACACCTCCGGCGGCCGCGGGTTGCGTCCGTAAACCGAAAATACTTTTTCCCAACGACATCTTCTTGTGTGTGCTCGGAACGTTTAGTGAATAGAGCTCGCACTGAACTTACCGCTGTTTCGTCGATGAACATCGGCTACGCTCGCAAGGCGTGTGCAAGTTTTCTCGTGATAATGTCTGTTTCATGCTTGTAACTTTTCAGAACTTAATTTACCTTAATGCTGATATCCTGCAGTGGTGACATTGACTCGACTTTATCATCCACAATGCTTAGTTGAAGGCTCATTTCTGCCGCCGGGTGTGGCTGGAACTTGTTGAAAAGTTAGTTCTATCGGTTTTTCTTAATCGTGATCTCCTGCGCGATGGCAGTGAGCCGTACACTTGCATTGACCGTCACAGCGCGACTGGGTTCTTCTTATTTTGCAAATTAGTTCACAATGTATCTGAAAAACAAACAACTTAATTGCTGAAACATACTAATGCATCAATTTCCAATCGCTGAATCATTGATCGACTCACTCTGGGAATGGGCCCATCTCGACTTCGCTGTTTTCAGTTCTAGACAAAGGACACACTTGTCGGCACGGGATCCTCAATTAAAACTTTTATAAACATCTGCAAATAAACATCCGCAAGCCGGAGGCAGCTGCCTTCGATCGTTCCCTGCTATGATCTTATCACGCGCTTCCTTGTTCACATCATATTTCATTGTTGCGGACGATACAAAACGCCAAAAATATAATCAGTGTGCTGCATCCAACGTTACTAAAACCCTCAGTTGGGAAACTCACCCTTGAAACCGGGGCCGGTGGCGTCCACCGAGACCGAGCTAAATGCGATAACAGTGCCACTCTTTAGGGACGAGTTGAAACATGAAAGTTGCTTTACGTAGCTACTGCGAGATGGCCCTGCGAGATGGCGCCACCGGCCCTTGCCCAACTCGACGTGCAGCCGTGCAGTTCCCGGAGTGGCCGCTGCAAGAGAAATGGCGGCGTTGCGATCGCCATTAGCTCGGTTCTCGAGTACGCATCGGAGCCACTTTTTTAAAGCTGGCTCTATGACACTTTCCCAACTGAGGGTTCTAGTAACGTTGGCTGCATCTAAACCGACAAAAACCTGAAGGGAAATTCAATCGCTGTAACCGTATACAATGTTTCGAGTACACTCCTCCGATCCCTATCGGCGGCGCGTTCAGTGCCACTCTTCTGGCCATCGCCGCACTCGCGGATGCCATAATGCGGGGCAAGAAACTCTGTCAATAAATCGAAAAACACCATCCGCTGCACCAGTGGCGTACGCAGGATTTCATTTCAGGGGGGGCCGGACCAACGAGAGTAAAGGGGGACAAGATAAAAAGAAAAGAAAGTTTTTTTTTTCTAATAACTATGCATTCTTCTATTAAGTAATTAAAATAAAGTTGTCATTTGGTTTTGGGATGATTATGATACATAAAAATGATGCCCCGGAAATTCCCCACCAGGAAGGCATTTTCATTTTACTTTATTTATTTACAAGTCACGTCAAAAGAAAACACCAGAGTTAGCAGAAAACAAGAATCATAAAAACAAATATTTTGTAAAGCACGACTCCAATGCATGAAGCCTCCAGTCAGCAGGGCTGATAAAACAATGATGCATATGTAGAAACGCGGAACACCTTGATGGATAGACGATAAACAGTGGAAAGCTGCTCCACCATAAATTACTCCCTATCTTAACCTGATCTAACCGACAAAAGTCTCACGTGATTTGTTCGTCGGTGTCGATTTCTAAGGTTCCCGAAGTCCGCTCACAAAATAATAATAATAATAATTTTTATTTGCACGAGAAAGTTTGCCCACTCAGCGTCGTGCAAGGCTAGACAGAAAGGTCAGTACCCTTACGCATGTGCGCCTGCTAGCCCGCCGCTGAGTAGGTGTAAACATAAACAAACAGTAGTCGTAACTACAAGATAAGAATAACAAATCTGCACGTGTGGAAACAACTAATGATCAGAACCTAGAGGGGAAGATAAAACGACTGGCTGTGCCCCAACCCACCCCCACGCAGACCACGGCGGAGGCCCCAGCCACAAGCCCAAACCCGCGAGCGCACCGCTGTGTGTGGTGCATCCCGCGCAGCCGAGCCCGCAACCGCGGCCCCCGCCACGCCCCGCCCCAGGGTGACACGAAGCACGCGCGAAGACCCTTGGGTGAACCCCTTACGGGCCATCAACTCGTGAAGAGATGCTGGCCATATCGTCTGCATAGCTCATGGGATTCCTCCCTGCCCCGCGGAAGAGGCTTGCGCTCCCTCAGCGGAACAGAGAGAAGCTCACCTACGCGAAAGTCAAGGAAGTCACACAGCGCAACAAAGGGACGATGTAAAATGGTTTACACACTCACATATTGCACTTGGCTCTCGTCCTGAGGCAGCAGGTCGCACACTCGCGCCCCTATCTCGCGCGGTTCTCAAACTGCCGATGACAACTTCCGTACTCGAACCTTGAACCGCAAATCCCGCTCATTTAGGCGCCTATATTCACTTTGCTAAGACTTTTCCCGCCATTCGAGGAGCCAATCAGATATCGCTCTTTTTAGACCAATGGGAGCCACGCGGTACAAAACAAACAGACAATACAAAATCCAATTAAGAAAGGACACGTGCCTAGACCCCGAAAACTCCCAAAAACCTTCGCCCTAACTGTCGACCGTCAGCCGGACAGCGCTTCCAAGAAAAACCCCTCGTCGGGGTGCAAGAGCAGTACCGACGCTTCTTTTCAAAATCAAAAAAAAAGGCTACAAAACATCGAGGGGCCCCGCTGCGCTCGAGCGAAGCACAGCGCATGGTACGCACCCAGAGCGGGGGTCCTCGAGGAACAATTAAGACAGGGGACTCGGGGGCCGCTCCGTGGCGACGACAAACCAGCTTTGGCGGCTCCGCGAGAGGGACATGGGGCACTCGCGAAGCATTAAAAGTAGAAGTAAAGGAATATATTTGTTAATTGATTATTCTCCAGTCATACTAGATAAAAGGCGTTAAAACTACGCATTTTTTATTGTGTTTACTATGGCATAAATGGCATATTGCATTCCCTTCCCTTTTTATTTCCTTTTTTTGTTTACAACTTCTCCACGAAGTTTGATATTGATAAACCCGAGAGTTAGTGACCTCGCCGACTCCCCCCCCCCCCCCCCCAACCTCGAAAATTTCGCGGGGGGCCGCGGCCCCTTCGGCCCCCCCCCTGTGTACGCCACTGCGCTGCACATAAGACAAAAGACGCGCCTGAAGTCGGATACCCAGCACTTTGAGCAGTTAACCAGCAGTCCCAACGCGGGAGCGGCGCCCCGAAGAGCACTTTCGCCAACGTTTCGAACCATTCAGCATGGCCGCGGAAACTGACGCTCGGTAGATGGCGGTAGAGTATTCAAAATAGCTCTACCCACGATAAAATGGTCTACCCAAACCTAATATATACCCCCCCCCCCGCGCATCCCGGTGCACCTCCCAGAAATATGTAACGCTCCTCCCTAGATTGACAATCGCTGGATAAATCCCCGAACTTGACACGGCACAGAATTGGCTGAAATTGATTTTTTTTTCTATTGTATCAGATCATCAATCTTCTATTTGTGCCTGAGCCGCTACTCTCATCCATCTGTTCTCACCGTCACCGCTCCTGTTTGGAGTTAAAACAGCCACACACTGAGAACGATCGACCTGAGAAGCTCCTACATCTTGAATATCGTCTGTCACCACCAGGCACGCGAGTAAATGATGTGCACATGACTTTCTTTGACTTGGGCAGCCGTAGTAGAAATGCGTTTCCTTAATGTTCGTGATTTTTTTCTCTTTTTTTATTTAAAGAGGAGGGCACAGTTGTTCAGGTACTGCTTCGGGTTTATATAAAAAACGACACTAATGATCGGCACGCATAACTTTTTTTTTAACTTACATTACTTTTTTTTTTCTGTCTGAACGTTTTCCCAGCAGCCTCTTCCCTGAGCGAGCAGCGACATTCATCAGACACCGTTCAGTAGAACGGGTTGTGCATGTGTTTGTAACATTCGAATTAGTATGAAAAATGCCTTTAAAACGACCCCGGTTTCGCCTTTCGAAGAGTGGGAAGCTCTACGGGTGGCTGCGATTATCAATGACAGAGCAACGGGCCTGTCATGGAAGCCTGTTGCGCAAAGGGGTTTAGAAAGAGGGAGGGACCGAGCTTCCCAAGAGCGAACCGCCGGGGCCCTGGAATAAGTGCGCGAGTAGCAAGATCCGCTTTCCCGTATTTCTTTCCTCAATTTTGGGTTTTCGTAATGGTGGAAGCTCTGGAAACTTTCTGCCTTATTTTCAGTTCAGCTTCTAGATGTCTCTTGCCACAGCTCACTGTCGACTAAACGCAAAAGCGCTCGATGGAAAGTGACGTAACGTAGGGTTAATTCCGGCAGGGAGTTCCCAAGTTTGCGCCGGATTATTGAAAAGAAGCCCCAGCTTATTAAACTTTTTGATCGGAGGTCAGCTGTCCCAGCACTCTTGGGCCACTAATAGTAATCCTGAATACCCTTCCCAAAATACCTTTATGTAAAAAAAAAAAAAGGCAAAAGAAAGTCTATGGCATACACACAAAAAAGTAAAAGATCGGTTCGTGAAACTTGAAGTTCTCCCACAGCCCGTAGTCGGGAGACGCCAAAGTGCGCAAGCAAATTGGCAGCGCGCTCATAAATTAAATTTGTTTTGTTTTTGTTAGCGTTCCGAGAGCTTGAGAACTTGAAGACTCACCCGATTAGCTGTTTCCTTTTTCATTTAGGTCATCGAGCTACCAGAGTGCCGAGCGGCTTCTCAGTGACAACAAATGAAACATAGACGGCATGCGTCGTGTGTTCAATCGTTGCACAAAGAAATGCCTTACGTTCCGAAAGCAAAATTATCGGAACCTCGCTCAAGGCTTTTGTTCAAAGCGGAGGTGGCACTTTGGAACCACGGATATAAAATACGAAGCACTTTGTATGTCTTAAGGTCACTCCAGATTCATGTATCTTACTACAGCGAAATCTATAGCAATGTATGTGCTCACACATTCGGCACTTCACTTTTTAGATTAAAAAAAAAGAAGCTATTTTTGATAATTGACAATTCGCGATGTAAAGCCTGAACGAATTCGTAAAAAAGGGCGAACGTCTAGTTGACTTTAAACGTAAAATGAGCCTCTCGCCAGTACAATTGTGCGGCATGCTGCTTATAGAAAGGTCCTAATCGCAGCTATTGGCACAAAGCTAAGAGGCATGGTATTCAGAATGGCTCAGCTGTCAGGCAGACGTTAGGGCGTTATTCAGCGACACAGCATAATAGCTTGTGCGATGTTGGACGAAGCTGCTCCAGTGATGAGTCGATTTTTGAATGCCTCTAGTGGGAGCTACTACTGCTTGCTGTGAGGTATCCCTGAATCCAGCCATGCAAAAGTCATCAAGTGTCCAAGATCTGCAGCTGCCCACTGAAAGCCTCGTGTTACTTGGGCGCTCTTTTGTACAATCTAAATGCGCGTAGCGGTCAAGAAATCGGTAGGATCTAAACTGTTTTGTATCTTCCTTGCTTAAGTGTTGCCGACATGGGCAAAGTTGACTTTCATTTTGGAATTACCTCCTCCGTAGGCCAGCACTGTGAAGTGGACAGCGCTAATGTGAATTGCGCTTCGGGCTGGTACAGCGTGACCTGTCGTAAATAAATATATATATATTTTTAAGATTCAAAATACATTGTATCTTATAGGGAGCGTGCGGCACCTAAAGGGGGCGCGTCGATCCAACTGATGTTCCCGCCAAACGGCTCTGTTGGGAACCACACCGCGGCGCCACTGTCTTGTCGCACGCTTCTCATTATCACTGCGCAGCCAATCAGATTGCGGCGTTACTCATTGTGAAGGCCGAAGAAGCAATCAGGCAGCGCATGAATATAATAAGCCCTGCAGTTCTTTGTCAGTGAGAACGGCAGGGCATATTATGTTTATACTCTGCCTGATTCCTTCTTCGGACTTCATAATTAGTAACACCGCAATCTGATTGGCTGCGGAGCAATAATGAAACGCGTGCGACAATAACGCCGCAATCTGATTGGTTGCGGAGTGATAATAGAGAGCGTGCGACACCTAAGTGGGCGCGCCGATCCAACTGATGTTCCCGCCAAAAGACTCTGCTGGCAGCCGCAACGCGACGCCACTGTCTTGTCGCACGCTTCCCATATTGATGTACTCATTGCCCAGAAGGGAGGAAAGTTTGATGCCGTACAGGAGTTTTAAAACTTGCTTATTATTGTGGTGCGTCTAAGAATTCAAGCTAGAAGACACAGAACTTTTTGGACACTTGTGTGCCCTAGTCAAGGTACAAAAGTCGGAGGTTTTATCGCAAAAGCGTCGTGATCGCCGTTCGAGCTCTTTTATTTTGTTCTTTGAAAGTGACAGGTGGTAGAATGCAGCTAATCAGCTGACCTTTTCTGTTACAGGCACGAGAATGGCTCCCAAACCAGAAACGGAGCGCGGCTGCTCCAGAGTGTGCGTCATCCTGCTCTACCTCCTTGGAATGATCCTCATCATAGTAGGCATCGTCGCCGGAGTCTTCATCCTTAACTATCCGGACTTCTTGATGTTCTTGGCGATTGGGTCTGGTTCGGCCATTCTGCTCGGAATTGTCTTCGTGTCACTGTCTGCTTGTGTATGCACCAAACGCCGTCAGCAGCCATCCAAACAGCCCATGGAAATATTCAAGTCTCCGACGCTGAACGGAAGCAGCGTCAAAGACGGCTCTTTAAACGACCTGAAGGAGGTGTCCGTCCGCTCTCGAGAGGGCCCCAACGGCATTACATCGTCATCGCGAGCCGGCGATGGCTTTCTGAACTCGGCTGTGGCGAAAGGGGAGTTCTTCCACAACTCGTCCGTAGATGTGCCCGGCACCAAGAAGCAGCAAAAGCCGGTTACAAGCTCACCTCGCACTGTGAAGGCGAAGGTCGGCGAACAGGACTTTCAGGAGTCGCCGAAGATTCCTGAGATCCCTAAAGCTCCCAGGGCTGCAGACAGCCTCAAAAGAGCAAGCAGAAAAGCGCGAAGAAATTTCCCAATGCCCCTTCTAGTGTCGGTGACTTTGCTTCTCTGGGCCTGCACTCCAACGATGCAGTGTTCGGCAGCTCAACAGTCATGAAGGAAGCGCCCAAACCTGCCGTCAAGGGTCGGGGTCGCGTGCCTCTGACAGCGTTTAAACAAACCTCCAAGTCTGTCTCGGATCTGGACGATGAGACGTCCTTCGACTCCGCGGTGAAGCCTGCGCAGCACCAGCAGAGTAGTGCTCCCAAGTGCGGCACTCCGCAGCTGGATCACAGGCTGGCGGCGAGCTGCCACAATATTCTCAGCGAAGAGCCGGTTCGCGTCGGTATCGCCTACCTAAGGCAGCGGGAAGCCACGGCCGGGAAGCCCCCAGTGCCGCGCAAGGTAACGGGCATCGCCCTGCCCGGCATGACGCAACGCCCACCCGCGGCGCCAGGAAGTACGTCCCAGAGCCAGGATGACCTGAGTCGAGTTCGCCGGAAAGCGGCCGAACCAAGCGCCGCGAAGCTGTCTGGGCCATTACGGGACCAACGTCCACCGGACATTCAGAGGCAACTCCAGCACAAGTCGGTCCCTGACCTTTTCCTGGACAATTCAAAGGCAAACCTTTTAGACATCAGCAACAGTTCCTACAGCAAGTCGACGAGGACGACAGGGTATCCCTCTGAACTGGACACAACGACCTCTTCGTACGAACCCGTCAGGCCGGTGGATCTGGAAAAGTATAACACCGTGGGGTTGCCGACCCCTCCGCCGTCGTTGCAGCCCAAGCCGTTCCGCTCGACAGACGCGCAGCCGTTCCGAATGTACGCGCCGAAGCAGTCCAACCCTGGCCCCGACAAGCAGCCGCTCATGTCGGAGTGGACGGTGAGCGTCTCGTCCAAGAGCGATACGCTTTCCAGTGACGATGCGGACTGTCAGCGACAGCTGAGCTCGTCTCAAGAACTCTTGATGGGGAGCAACAAGTGCCTCGAAACCGAAATATAGCGCGCTCTGCTAAGGCCGTTCGCTTGCCCTCTTGGATATTGAACTCACGCTGTCACACCCTCCGACTGTCGTTCGAAACCTTCCAGAAGCTTTTCCGCCCCCGTTTGACTAAGGGGAGATGCGTCTGAATGAATGTGAGATGATTGTATTCCGCTGGCAACAGTGACTGAAGTCTTGCGGGAAAGAACCTGGTTTGTTTTCGATACTCTTCGTGTGGTGTTTCCTGCGAACATAACTCTGGGATGGCGTGGCTTTCGTGCCTGGACCAGAGTGAACCATCAAAGTGTTCATTGAAAAATCATTCATTAAGTGCGTACTATTCACCACAGTGTGGCATTTTTATGTTTTTGTCTTTCAGAAAAAAAGGCGTCCAGAAGAACGCTTTATCAATAAAATTCTTGTCCTCGTGTTACATCAACCAATGAAGTGAAGATAGGAGCAACGTCAGAAGATATACCTTACTCTTTCCGAAGGCTTATGAGTAGGGTTCCGTGTTTTCAAGGTTTATTTTTCTTGGAATTTGGAAATGCTTTTGGGGAGTTGTGATTTTACCACTAATTCGGTGTTTCTGGGAGTCCAAGTTTCTGTGTCGGACAAGAAAACGCCGTTTGTCGTGCTTTATGCCGAGGAAACAAAACATGGGCATTGAATTTCCCAACCTCCAGAGAACATGCTCGTGACCTGAATACTTAAAAAAAATTCCGTTACAAAAAAAAAAAGAAAAAGAAAAAAGAAAAAAAACTGAACGAGGGGTCTGGTTTCTGAAGAAAGCAGCCTCGCGGAGTACCGCTGTGATCAGGCCAAACTTGAAATAAAAATATTTTCGCCCGGGAAACTTGGACTTTTTCTCGGTAAAGGGAAGCTTCAACTGTTTTTTTTTTCTTAGTTCTTAGAGTTTGATAAAACCACCTCTGAGGTTTATAGATATTCATCGAAAACACGGAACACTATACTTATCAGAAGTGTCTGCGACACGACAAAGATCGTGAATGCGGCACTTGTTTTTTTTTTCCCCCTCCCCATTTGCAAGGGCTGACAAGTATACTGAAGCTATACCAAGGTACTGCCGTTTAGAACCCAGTATTTGCGAACGCATTTGGCCACCCTTGAGAAATATCTTTTACGCCTCTTCAACTCGCGTACAGACGTAATTCCTACCGTCGGCCAGTTGAGCCAACATGACCAAAGAAATGAGTTCACGCGTTCTTTGTCCACCGCATCGTCACTATGTAAGCGCGCAAGCCATTTAATTAACGGTGTGTCACTGAAGAAAAACATTAAAATCCTAAGACATGAAAGCGAAATATCAACGATATTTGTGGCAGCGTAGCGAATTTCCTAGAACAGGAGGCGCGAACGTCTGAAGTGATATCTGTGTCAGAGTTGAAACTTCACCAAAAGCGTCACCGGTTACTTCTGAATATGTTAGCTTTGTTATAATGCTCATTTGAATTGTCTAGCTGACATCCAGTGCTATACTTCCGCGCTGACCAAGAAAATTCCGTATGCATGTTGTTCAAGCCAGATGGGTGACTGCTTGCAAAATACGCTTCTCGACACTACAATTGTGCCTACAGCCAGTGCGTCTTCCCCAATCAGTCCTCGCTTGCAAATGTTCGACTTAGACACCTGGAACATTTTTCGTCAGTGATCAAACATCGAAACGAGATGACTGGGTTTCAAGCATTGTCCTTCACTGTTCGTGGATGGTAGGAGGGGAACGATAAACCTTCCTGAAATTTCGCTTCCGAATTGTGTGTTAGGAGTCAGATAGTTACAAATTGCCCAAAAGAGACACATATTGCTATGAGCCAATGTTGTTCTCAGGCAAACGTGGTTACGGTCTAAATGGAGGTCCGCGGACCCTTTGGGGTCCGCGAAGCACTGCCTGAGTAGTCAAGCTCGGCAATAAAAGTCGTATTCTTTTCAGATTGAATAGGAACATTCCAATTTTCGGGTGAGTTTACTCGTGTGCATGTCAGTGAGAGTAGTCTACTTCACAGTCGCCCTTAGTTATACTTATATTCATCTAGTGAATAATTATCGAAATTAACCTATACCTTCCCCTTCCCCTAACCATGTACGGGGTCCCCCATCATCTCCTCCGCCGATCCACAAGGGGTCCGCGATACGTCAGTGGATGAAAACCACTGGGTTAAGTAAAACACTCGCTTAGCGAGGTACCGGGTTGGACACGTCTGCGTACCGTAGCACTGAATGCAAGTGCGTATAAGCCTGATCTACAGCTATAATTTTGAGTCCTTTGCTTGCTTGCGGTATGTACGCGGCCTTGACACGGTTGGGTCAATCGTTATGTCCAAAGAAATCAATGAAGTTCGACAAATACTTCATTACAAGGATCACACCAGTGATGTTTCTACGGTAGCAACAGGGCGCCTCCTTTAATTCGATGCCACAACAGACGGTTGCTAAGGAGAAGTTTTACTTTCTCGGTCGCTTCCCAGAAACTGCACGAGGTCATTTAATCGATTCAAGTATTTCGGTGGCGGCGGTGCTGACTGGTCGACTGGTCGCTTACAAAGGGCTTTTTTACAAATGAATTTATTATTACGTCCGTTTGCCACGCGGCATAGGATCAAAGGTGTAAATGAAGTCCCGTTTCCTGGCACGGTGTGCTGCTAAGTATTAATCACCGGCTCTAAAGTGCAATGTGTTACCACAATAGCACCAGTTGCATGCGGATCTTTTTCCCTGGCGGAGAATTTACGATAAATGCATTCCGTAAACAAAAAAGCGCAGTGTGGCAAACTTCAGCTGTTCGTATAGCGGTATAACTAACTGAATAAGGCTGCGCACCGATTAAGAATTTGTAGCCACATAATTTTGTGACCTTCAAACGATTCGGTCTGATACGAAGGCTGACATCGTTAAAATTGTGGAACTAAAGTATAATGGACACAAGGGTTTCTGGGATCCGTTTACTTTAGCGACACAGGAGCAGTGAGTGTTTCACGAAGCCATTTTAGTAAATTTATTGGTTCGCTTGACGCATTCAAATGTCACGGGCTGGTGCCGGAAGTAGAAGTGCACAAAGAGAAATTCATATTGTGTATGGCGAGTAGCTCCAGGGCATCTAAACTCGTCAAACGCAAAGTTGGGGCCGAAGTTGACTGAGCACACCGATTGCCCTGCCACGACGATGACTTTGCGCTTTTTTCGCCGGCGTCCAATCGGCGCGCTCCGCGAACTTTCGGCTCCAACTTTGTGTTCGACGGGTTTAGGGCCCCAGAACTCATCTCTGGCCCAGTGGCACTGCAAGGAGGGGCACGCCAATCAAAGGGCAGTACGGAGAACGCGCAGGGAACGCTCGATCCCTGAAACCGTACAGTACAGCCAGAGCTACAGAGGGAGAGGAGAGCGTATGTTAACCTGTTCAAGAGGAGCGAAAGGAGGAACGGGAGAGAAGGGCTGGGATTCCCCCGTTCCACCTTTCCCTCCTCTTGAACAGGTCGGGATACACTCTCACCCTTGTAGCTTTGGCTGTGCTGCACGGTTTTAGTGAGACGGAGTATAAGCGCGCGCCTCATTGGTCGAGGTCAGGGGAAGCAAAAGTACGCAGCTGCTTTTCGGGGGTAAACAAACGCACGAGGTACGGAAAGAACTTGGACGTCGTTTTGAGGAAAAGAGGACAGCTGCTAAGCACTTCTTAGGCGCTTGAAAAGTTTGCTAAATGTGTAATTGATTAAGAAATATTCCTTTGTTTGAAATATAAAGCGGTCCATGAACTTGAAAATAATAAAAGCAATGCGGTGCTTTATCGATTCATCGTCCCCCTTACCGTAAGTAATATAGTGGCAACATGGAAACAACAAAATACTACTCCCATAAAAAATAAAAAATTGTCCAGCAAGGAATAATGTAGTCTAGCTTTTAGACGAGTTCATTCGCTTGATTTGAGCGCAGGTTGCCAGTGAGGTACTGATGCTTCAAGAAAATACGAAATGGCAGAAAGCGTTTACAGCTAAGAGTGATATCTAGTCAAATTGAACTGAATTTTAGGTATTGTAGTTCCTCACGATTAAGTAAGTGCATAAAGGCCTGACGAAGATAATGCCCTCGACAACCCCATAAAAGGGTCAACTTGGGATCGATTAATCGGTCGAGAAATTAGCAATTAATCCAGTAATTGATCAATTGGTATGTTCATCGATTAATTTAGCACCCCTGAAACTGAGCGTTTCGTTACTTCCATTTCGATAGCGAAGACCACGAGGGCGTCATCGAAAATATAGTGCCACTTTGGAACCGCGTTACTATATGTGACGTCCAATACAATTAGCCTCTAAGACGAACATTTATATTTTTTCTTGCGTGTCATTATTCTATTGTTCAATTTTTCCTAAACATATGCGACTGGTTCAAAATGGAACTCCTCTTTCTTGTTCTTCAAACGCACGTTTCTAGTACTCTAAAAAAATCCAGTGCGTTTACTTTCTCGTACAACACTCGGAGAGCCAATCAGCGCCACTTACGGAGGCAGCTCAGCGAATGCCGTTGCCGAAACATACGTTTAGACCAAAAAACGCAGTCTCAACTGTGACATTAAGCAATGCAAAACGTCACGCTTGCATTGCCCTATGTCACAACTCGGGCTGCGTTTTTTGGTCTAAACATGTGTTTCGGCACCGTCATTCGTTGACCCATCTCCGTAAGTTGCGGTGATTGGCTCTCCGAGTGTTGTGCGGGAAAGTAGACGCACGGGCTTTTTTTAGAGTGTGGGCGTGTGCACTGCAAAGGATCACCCATGCACGATTCTTATCGTGTGTGCGTGTGTGCGTGTGTGCGTGTGTGCGTGTGTGCGTGTGTGCGTGTGCGCGTGTGCGTGCGTGCGTGTGTGCGTGTGTGCGTGCGTGCGTGCGTGCGTGCGTGCGTGCGTGCGTGCGTGCGTGCGTGCGTGCGTGCGTGCGTGCGTGCGCGTGCGTGCGCGTGCGTGCGTGCGTGTGCGTGTGTGCGTGCGCGAGGACGGTGGGGAGGGGTTAACGTAGGTATGTTTTTTTTTTCTTTTTTCTGAGTACTAAATTCTGCGAGCAGCGAGCAGGAGGAGGGAGGGAGGGAGGGAGGGAGGGGTGAAGGGGTGAAGGCTGTGTAAAGGCCAGGTGTATTCGACTGCACGGCACGCGAATACTCAGATGGAGTAGTGGCGACATACTCATGCAACAACAGGCGTTTAGTTGTGAGAAAAGGGGAGGTGTGTAGGAGAGATTCAGTTGTCTTTCTTACTGCCGCACTCTGCTGTCGAACTTTCGTATACCCGCGACGTCTGTCGAGCAGTGCTTCCTTCTGAAAGAACAGCAAACCAGGGGCCCTAATCTGGACACTTGACGAAAAAGACGGCGATAAGTCTGGCCGTCGTGATTGGCCAACGCCGCGATTGACCTTGGCGCCGGCCAATCGTAGCCGCCGGATTTCTCGCCGACCTTTTTCGCCAAGTGTCCAGATTAGGGCCCCTGGTTCAACCCCGTGACCTCGCCAGCGTCGACTCCCTCGGCGTGGCAAAAGCGACAAGAGAAACTATAGATCGAAGGGAGCTCAATATCAAGCTGTTCTCTTCTCTTTTATCGTTTTACCACCAAGAATTTGCGATGAAGAGAATATGCCGCCTTAAAGTTAAAAAAATAAATAATTAAAGACGCGATTTTGTTACCCTATGTCGATCACGATCTGCTTCTGTTGGTCGATAGGAATGGAACACGTTTCCTCAAATAAAACCAGTCGCATTTTCTTCGCGTGCGAAGTGGAGGACGCTCCACTGTGCCTTTTCGCACCTCCCCCTCCGCAGGGGGAGTGGCGTGCGTGCGCGGCGTACGTCGGCATGTGAAACGTAACGTGTGGATATACGGGCCAGAACTTGAAAATACTAGTCATTTATAGCAAAACACTCATAACCATATAAGTGGCGCGGGTTTATAATTTTGGGGGACGTGTTTTGGTTTACGATGTGATGGCGACGGACAGTATCGGATACAATGAGCGTCCATTTCAGTCAAAAAGTTACCTTAATTCTCGGCTCTTGTTCTGAATCGGCAGCGCATCTGATTTGCTCGGTATCGTCTGGCGAAAATCGCCCTATTGAAGATTGCCCTTACGTCGCTTCGAGCGGTTGTGGTCCCGATCGAATAGGCCACCACTGAGAGAGACGTTGACTGGGCAACGACATTGGAGTAGATGCTGACGCAGCGCTATCGTCCAATAGGCGCCCGCCATTCGGTCGATCTGTTGAAAAGTTTTAGCCCAGTGCACCGCATTTATATTACCCAGGCTGTGCTGGTGGCTCAAGTATCTGCGCAAAGCCGGATTCTCAACGAGAACGAAGTTAGAAAAGTTCTCATTGAAAATTCGGAACGAAGCTCAGAAAATGTTTTTTGTAGAGACAATCACTTGAACGGAAAGTACATATAGCACAAAGCAATACAAAATCGTTATTATTTTATGTCTACAAATCTGAGGAACTTCATAGCTCTAATATGAATAGATTAGTTTGATTTTAACAAGTACTTTCCTTTCAGTCGTTTTTTTTTTTTTTTTGTTATTGTTGTTCGCTTCGGCATCTGCACTAGATAATAAAGGTCGTTTTTACCTTCCATTTGATGTAAGTACGTACACCGCGCCTTCCGAGTAGCTTGATTACTTTAATAATCGAGTTAACTGGGACTTTCATATTTGATTCGGATTCCTGAAACATTTGTGTACTCTGAAACCGCGTGCCATAATCATTAGACACCAAAACACAGAAATATCGATATGTAATGTCGCCTCTTCCGTTACTTTTTTTTTTTTTTAATTTAGCACATTTAGACTTTGCTTTTTTACGTAGACCAATGGGTACTTTTTTTAATATTCTCAATTACTGTAATGGGCCGATTCTTTGCAAGTCAAGTTACAATAGAAAAAAAAAATTGGGCTTCCAGTTTGGGCCGAAAATTGATCAAAAAAGCAGGTTTCAATAAATCGCGACTTCCCTCTTTCCGCTTTGGCCTCTTTCGTTTTACTTTGTGGAAATAACATTCTAACATACGAATTACCTAAAATAAAAACGTGATTGTAATAAAAAGAAATAAAGGCGATTTCTATTTCGCTAAAACCACGGTAATACGAGAAACCACGTACCATAAAACAAACGGGATGGTTAGTAACGCTCTAATTCTCACGCAGTTGCGCCGTATATAAAAGAAAATACACGAGCCCAAATCATCGTGTTATTCGATCCTGCCTCCACTGTGGGTGGATCGATCGCGAAAAATAATGTTTTAATTTAATACGCGTCTCTTCCAGAGCAGCCGCAAACTATGGCACGCCCCGAAATGAGTTAATTAAAAACAACTGTTTACTTATATTGAATAAGTAGTGAACGAGTTTGGAATATCTGGCTGACCAGGGAACTGGGGTTTGCAACCCCGTTTTAGATATTAGAGTACTGAAGAAAAAAAAATAGTTGAAAGAAACCGTAGAACCAAATGCACCACAATCAAAGGCTTCTTGGGTATTCAAACCATATATCAATGTAAAAAAAAAAAAGCCCGTGCGTGTTTTTTTTTTTTGCTTAACACTCGGAGAGCGAATGACCGCAGCTTACGGATGCAGCTCAGCGAATGTCGATTTCGAAACATGTTTCGACCGTAAAACGCAGTCTGAGTTGTGACATTAAGCAATGCAAAACGTCACGCTTGCATTGCTTAATGTCACAACCCGGACTGCGTTTCTTGGTCTAAACATATGTTTCGGCATCGTCATTCGCTAAGCTGCCTCCGTAAGTCGCGGTGATTGGCTCTCCGAGTGTTGTGCGGGAAAGTAGACGCACGGGCTTTTTTTAGAGTGTGGGGCGACAGGGTCCCCACTCAACTCTTGCGAGAGAGCGAGTCGGGTTTTACGATATAGGTCGCAGATCGTGGGGTCGACAAGTACCGTCATCGCCTTCGAACTATACTTCGCTTCAGCTAAAGTGCAGACGCGGCCCAGGCTACGAGCCGATGGTACCAGTAGGACGGCGTCAAAAGCGCATCATCTTCTCGTGTTTCTGTGCTCGTTCTACCATCGCCGAACCAGTCATAAAGAGAAAAGGCCTATACGCTTTTGACGCTGTTTGATTGGTCTCATTAGTTCGTTGCGTCGGCTGCGTCTGGACGAAGTGTATACTATACTACAGTAATGCTTAATAAGCGCAAGGAGTGGCCTATTATGTTAATGCGTCCATCGGTGTGCTTATGGGATAATGGGGCAATCTCATTGGCTGAGAAGAAATAGAGATGCGCGGGGCTCATCACACCCCGGCGTTTCGTAAGCTGCCACTGAGTGTGCTAAGTTAATTCCATAAAAAACGAAAAAAAAAAAACGGAGTAGAATAATTTTTGGTGTCTCCAGAGTTTGGTTATCGCACGACAATGGGTCAGGATTTAGCTTAAACTGCAATTGTTTCGGGAAAAAAAAATGCGAACAAATAAACTTTAAATATCCTGTCTGGCATTTTAAATATCTCGAATTTATACCAGCCAAGCCGAAAGACTATACATGGCGTACTGCGTTTCTTTGTAGATACAAAAAGCCTTAAATCCTACCATGACACACAAGCACACGCACTCACACGCACGCACGCACGCACGCACGCGCACACGCGCACACGCACACACACACACACACAGACAGACCTACACACACACACACACGCGCGCGCACACACACACAGACCTACACACACACGCGCGCGCACACACACATACACACACAAACAGACATACACACACACGCACACACACACACAAACAGACATACACACGCACGCACACACACACACACAAGTAGACATACACACGCACGCACGCACGCACACACACAGACATACACACACACACACACACACACACACGCACACACACACGCACACACGCACACACACACGCACGCACACACACACGACACACACACACACACACACACACACACACACACACACACACACACACACGCAGAGGCATAGCATGGTTTTATTAATGTAAATGTATTTCTTCTGAGCCTCCTCGCATATCGAAAGCGTCGCCTCAAGAAAGAACCGAACGAATATAAACCGGGCATCGTGTACGAAGGTGACACTGCAATAGATGGGCATAAAGAACCCCGGACAACGTTTCCGCGCCCAAACTCGCCATCTTCGCACTACACGAGCCAAATTGAGACCCTAAAGTGGCTGGACGAAGGAATACGCTTCGCAGACTGCGTAACACCATTAGCCTGTCATCGGGCCCCGCGGGGACCGGGGCTACATTGTGCGCGCGGGTCCACTTACAATTTCTTCTCAAAGCCACTCGCCGCTTCGAAGCACGCTATGAGGACGTGCACTCTATAAACGACGACATTTCGGGGTGATCCAGTGACTGTAGTTGCATTTTGAACGACGGTTGGTTTTAAATGCCAAAAACGCTATCAGCAATTTTTTTAATATTTATTTTATTTAGGGCTTTTTTTTATTAATTCCTGGAAAACACCGCTCACCCTCGTAAAGATTATCGAGGCATTTCTCCCTATAACGCTCCAAAACACCTCCGCGCGTGTACAGGAAACGTTCGACGGGGTCGGTCGGTCCAGGGCCGGAAAATATGGACGAGGCAAATCGATACAGCTCGCGAAGCGGTGTACCTTATTGCCGCCGGAAACTCGTGTACAGTTTCTCGCCTCCGGCTCATTTATCACGCCGCAAGGGCAGCGCACGAACCTCGGCTAGCGCGGCTCCAGTGACGCCGACTCTGACGGTCCGAGCCTCGGGTCAGCGCGCTGCTGTCGCCGAACGAACGACATTTGCGGCGTGCGTGTGATAGAGCACGTGCACAGCCGCAGTATCCTCGCCGGGCCTTCGACGGCGAGGCGATCCCGGAAGTATTCCATTCACACTTAATCTGACAGTGCGGTGGGGGCTACGCGCTAGCCAGACCAATCCACCGCCTCTTTTTCATCCCTCGACCCCGCAATCTCTGCGCGTGGGTAGGGCCTGGAACGTGGTCACGTGGTGGAAGAGAGACGTATGCATGGTTCAAGGAGCACGTAACTTCCACCCCACTGTCAGCTCAGGATGGAAAGGAATATATCGACGTTCTTCTACATTTGATCCCTGCATCAAACACACTTCGTAAACATATTCCGAAGAGATCTGTCACGTTAGGGGAACAGGAGTTTTGTGACAATGCTAACCAAACTTTACAAAACCCCGACCTTTCGAGACCTGCTCGGTCCCTTGGTAATAGTCCTTTCCAGAAAACCGCAGGAGACCTCGTGGTAACCCCACGTTGCTCTGCGCAGCGAGAGGGAATTATGGATTAAAAGGGTAAAAGGCGCGAAATGAACAGGACGAAAAAAGACACGCGTACGACACGGACAAGCGCCAACTTCCAACTGATTTAATGAAACACGAAACATCGTCAAACTGTCGATCTCCATCGCCTAAATACAAGCATCAAGATAAAGGTTCCCATCACTCATCACCACGCAGCCCTCAAGAAACACAACTTCTTTGTTTAGCAGATAAAGGGATGGCATGCTTACGGATTTATCAGCCACTTTTTGTATACAGAAGGCTTCGATTATTTCCCATTCCATCTTCTCATTCTCTCTCTTAGGAAACCTTGTGCTCTCTAACAAAGGTTCACACCCAAATCGCTTGCAGTGCTCCGTAAGACGCCCACCATAATTATTGCGTATACGGCAAGCTTGTGTTCCCGCGCTCTTTCATTAAGACATCGGCCGGTTTCACCGATGTAAACTTGGCCGCAACTAAAAGGAATCTCATAAACCGCTTTAGTCAAGCATTCGGTGCATCATTGTTACATGTTTTTTTTTTTTTATCACGTTACAAGCTTTTGTTTTGACATCGCAGAACATATCTTTGAAAGTTTGCACGGGGCTGAGAATTGTGGGGATGCTCCGATGCACGCTCCACTCGGGCGCTTGGTGTATCCTGCCAGCAGCACGATTCATTCTTTCTTATTATTGGAAGCCTAGAACGCGCGAAAAATGATACGAACAACGAACGAGCTCGTCATCATGTACTTTGTTTTACTTTTCTTCTGCCATCTCAGCGGTCTGAATTCAAAAAATGGTAAACCAACGTCAACTGGGCCTGCTATTCCTGGATAATCTCACGTGTCATATACGTCATAAAGCGCCAATCAGCAGTGGGGGCGCCACATATTTCCGGTTTATTGGTCACAACTCTAACCAAGAGACCGAGCCTTTGGTTGAAGTTGTTACAACACGCGGGCCTGTCTCTATGCTTTACCACGAAGTAGCACCGGCGCTGTGCTCTCCACTATAGACACGGTCAAAAAATAAAAACACATTTCTGGAACGCTAGAAATAATACCCCATTCACACGGCCGGCCTAAATCTACCTTTTGTGTTTCTTTCAGTCGGCGAATCAGCCCGCGCGGTTCCGTGCACATGCCACGCGCGGAGGATCGCAAACTGATTCGTCGCAAACTATAAAGTTCCTTTAGGTAAAAGCACCTTTATGGTCGTGTGAATGGGATATAAAACATAAAACTAAGGGCTACTTTTTTTCTTTTTTTTTGCGAGGTGACGTAACGAGAACAAGGACAGGTTTATTCTGCAGGCGTGGTGCACACTATTAGGCACATTCGCAATATAGTCACTGACAAAGTGCGAAGGTCAGGGTGTGTCTTTCCAACACCCGGCCTTCCGCACGTGCTCCGTGCCTGCCTCCGGGCTTTGGCTGCGTGCGGGCGACCAAGGTGCACGAGGAGCCGAAGCGCTGTCGAAGGTATAGGAAGCTCGCGCTCGAGACGGGACAACTGAAGCTCCTCCCTGCCGTTCTTAGCTTGTCGGTGACTAACGTAGACTTACTGGGACGCAGCCAGCAGGAGGGACCAGTTGCTGCCTCCTGCAAAATTACGAAGGGGAAACAGTGCCAAAGGTACGGAGGACAAAGAACGAGGAACGCACAGACCGAGCGCTGGAAACAGCGCTCGGTCTGTGTGTTCCTCGTTCTTTGTCCTCCGTACTTTTGGCGCTGTTTCCCTCTTCGTAACTATGCATAACCAACTCGCCCAATTTTCAATGGTGCTACCTTCCTTCAACGTCGGTTTATAGCAACGTGTTCCCAGTTGAGCATGCTGAGGGTCATGTAGGAACCTCAGGGGCGGCGGCCACATTCTTCTCGGCCAACGCGTGGTCGCGCTACGAACTCTCACCCCTAGCGTTACAGAGCGTTACAAGAAGATCCATTCGCGAAAAGCCGACAAGGGCGGTGCCGTTGCGTAGGAAGTTAATGGAAAGCAATGCCACATTTCGATGCTTTTTTCTCCTATAGTTCTTTGTGCTTCGTCCGCCGCGATTCTCAATAGTTGGATGATTGAAAAGGCGCTGAGGTTATACTCATCATTCTGTGCAATAGAATATCACGTGCAATGCGCACTCGTGTTGGGTTTGGTTTGTTCTCGTCGTTTTTGACGAATCCCCTGAGCTACGAAAACCACCGAATTATTGTTAAGGACAAATTGTAACCTAGAGATTTTTTTTTTCAGCGCTTAGGTAGAAATATTTATTGAAGCCGACGCCCAACTTTAGAGGCATGCGAAAAGCGGGTCAACTTTCGGCGCAAAAGCCCAGCCTTCCAGAATGGTCGATTTGGTGTTGATAAGTTTTTAGCCACCAACTGTGCACGCTACAGAGCGTGCACGTCTCATCATTTCTGACGTATATTCGCAGTCACGCAAAGCGTCAGCTAGAAAAAAGGGAAAAAAAAACACCAAAAGTCGCTAGGAAGTGAGAGCGAATCCCCAGAGTCCTTCATGGGAACTATAGGTATACCATGTGGTGACGATCGCCGCGTGCGCGTGAATAATAGTATATTTAGACTTTTTTATTTTTATTAATGCGCCATCAGGCCCGTGCCAGCTTTAGCATTGGCATTGGCGTCGCTTCCAAAAAGGGAGGTATGCGAGCGACGCACGATTCACCAGGTATATATAAACATACCTTCAAGTTTTATTTCTTTTCCGTGCTCATGCACGCACATAAGTCGCGCGAGTTAATTTCGGATCGGAAGAATCAACGAAGAAATGAAGGTGCAAACTTTACAGGCACGGCTTCCGGAGCCACGTGTACCCAGGAAACACGGACAAACTAGCGGGACAACGGCACAGAAAACACGGGGGTCCAAATTTGATTTTCGGTCGGAGATCGATGGGCCCATTTTTGCGTTTCCAGTGTTCCCGCGTTGCACGGTTGCTCGAGAAGAACAGCGGGAGCAACCCCGATCCCGCCCGGGAAACCCGCGCGCACTGCCGACGCCGCACACGCGGGGTAACGACCCCCTCCCCCTCCAAACCAAGAAGAAAGGAAGCCGAGAAACGAGCAAGCGAGTACATCCCCGAGACTTGGACTGCGATCCTCCCGACCATGTCACTCCCAAATTATGCAGGTCGTTCCCTCCTTGTGTAGTATACCGGCCTGCGAGAGAGAAAGAAAGAGAAAGAGAGCGTTAGGCCCAATACGACGGTTGAAATCCAACAAAGTCGGAGAAGACAAAACACGGGGCTCAAAGGCGTATGTATAATACCGGGAGCTGCGGGACCGCGCGGGGCTTCCCCTCCACGAGAGCAGCGAGGAGTTCCAATCTCGAGAAGCAAGCACGGCGGTCCTCGGAGAGGAGAGGATACAGGAAGAAACGACCCGTTCGCTGCGATGGGAACGGCGCAGTTTGATCGTGCTGGTCGCGGGAAAGCCAAATCGTTAGCAAAGCGCGAGCATTCGCGGCGAACGGGTGCGTCCCGCATGCATCATGCACGTAAGCCCGTGGAGAGTCAACCGGGAAAGAAATCGGCTCGATACTTATATTTTATGAAGGTATGTACCTAGCGGACGTGCCTTTTCGCACCGTTAGTGCGCCGCCTGTGGCCGTCTTGTTAACTTTGTTGGTTCTTTTCCTTCCATTTTTTGTTTCTTTTCACTTCAGGCGCTGCGGGACCGCTTTTTTTTTTCTTTAATTTTCTGCGCTGCATGAGAACCGCTGGAGAGACTGAGGTTGTGCGGCTGCGTTTGACTTGCAGTTCGACTACGTTTTCTTACGTTAATTTGTGATGCGACCGCGAGTCACTAGGACATCCGAGCTTCGTATGTCGCGTACAAAGATTCCTTGGATATGGTTACCACGCTTTTCCCACGCACAACGCTTTCTCTCTTCGAAAATACCACAAAATATAATCCTCGAATGGAACGTAGTTTCCACAGTGCACCAACGCTATCAAACCAGGCGTGAGCGCGTGGTTTCGTTGGGTGTCTTCTTCGCACGAGAGCGCAAGCATTGAAAAATCCCTGCTTTTCCGAAGACACAAGGAGTGTGCATGCCCGTCATTAATCGGCGCTCAAGCATACGCTCTCGTGACTTTGATTCTGAGGGCATATGCATTACTTTGTGCGCTCCGCACTAGCACTTTCTGGTTGGTCGCAGTCGCACTCTAAAAAAAGCCCGTGAGTCTGATTTCCTACACAACACTCGGAAATGCGAATCACCGCAACTTACGGAGGCAGCTCAGCGAGTGACAATGCCGAAACATATGTTTAGACCAAAAAACGCAGTCTGAGTTGTGACATTAAGCAATGCAAGCGTGACCTTTTGCATTGCGTAATGTCACAACTCAGACTGCGTTTTTTCGTCTTAACAGACTTTTCTAGAGTGTACGAGCACACCCTGGCTGGACTGTGATCTAGAACTGTGTGCTTTGAGGTCAAGCGCGTGCTCGCAGCAACGTGTGCCAGTTTCAATTTGCACTATCAAAAGTTGTGTCAAACGAACGGAAGTTTGTGTTAGCAATATTATTGCGAGCCTTCTATCCTCCAGAAAATTGTAAAATAGCCACGTGTTTGCGTTTGTGTTACTAATTGGTTTCTCGAGTAAAAAAAAATAAATCAAGTCGTAAAACTGTGCGTAGGCTCACGGTGGTTTGGGGGGGGGGGTTGTAGATATTTTGAGTAAGTTTTTGTGCTCTTCAATAGGCCGTAAAGCTATTTAATTGTGATCAAGACTTCCAGACCGGGGAACTATTGTGAGCTTGGTCTGTCAGAGTGTGCGACACTCTGACAGGCCAGGCCAGAATGCATGAGAGAGTGGAGTGGTTACAATAACATTGTTTAAAAAATAACACAGTGGAGATAATAGATATACAATTTTTAGAAAGGCTCCTATTTATACAATGTTAGCTAACGCGTTCTGGAAATGTTGATACTCTTCGATAGTTGCTGTTGATACAAGAAGGCGATTCCACTCGTAAGATGTGCGTTGCAAAAATGACGGAAAGAAAGCATTAGTTCTGGAGAATGGAATTCCGACTTTATGAGCATTATCTAATCGAGATGAAATGTATTGAGGAGGAAAATAAGTTTGTCGCGAAGGTATGGGTGATGAGCTTGTGGAGAAGAAAAAAACGAAGATTTTTGCGGCGAGATGCTAGAGATGGTAGGTCAAGACAAAATTTCATGGTGCATTTGCTGGCTGTGCTATCATAATTATAGAGTACAAAATGGGAGTTATTTTGAACCATTTCTATTAGTAAATTAACTTTTTCTTTACCATGATCTCAAACTAATACGGTATATTCAAGTTTGGGGCGAGTCGGTGTTTTATACGGTGTTAGTTTGAGAGAAGAAAATGCATGTGAAAAGTTACATCCGAAATATCCCAAATGTTTGTTAGCATTGTTAATTACACATGCAATGTGAACGTTCCAAGTGAGATTACTAGGAATATAAACACCAACATACTTATAATGAAGTACGGCGTCTAAGTGGGAGTTATTGAGTTATTCTAGAAACACGCAAAAATTTACATTTGTTAATGTTTAGTTCCATTCACCAAGTTTCGCACCATACATAGATAGCGTCAAGTCAGATTAAAGAGTTGTTAGGTCATTGTTACAAGTTATTTTCCGAAAAACCACGCAGTTGTCGGCGAACATATGAATATGAGAAAAGACGCAAGAAGGTAGGTCGTTAACATACGTACATAAGAAAAAGTAGAGATTCAAGCTCCGAGCCTTCCGGTACACTAAAGTGAACGTGGCTTGGTTCAGAGTTTAGATTATTAGCCAAAACAAACTGTGAACGATTAACCAAAACATATTCAAGCCATGTTAAAAGTTTAGGATCGAGGCTAAGTTGATGTATTTTGTGAAGTAATAATTTGTGACTTACCTTAGCTTTATGGAACACCTTGAAACAATCTAAAAAAATGCAATCGGCCAATGAAAAGTGGTCGAGAATAACGCTTAGTTTATACATTAAGGATACCAATTGTGTTTCGCCTGAATAGCTTTTCGAAAGCAATGCTGTGACAATGTGAAAAATAAATTAGACTCAAGAAAGTTACCTAAGTTCGAAAACAGAATATGCTCTAAGATTTTACATGGGATGCAGGTAAGAGAAATAGACCGATAATTAAGTTACCTTGTTACGTGATTTATGAAGTGGAATTACCTTCCCGATTTTTAATTCAGTAGGAAGAAAACCATTGTCAAGTGTCTGCAGGAAAAAGCTTTGATAGTGTGATAGAAGAATAGCATCTAGTACTTTTCAAAAGCTTGGGGTTAATTAAATCACAGCCCGGAGCGGAATATGTATAAGTCTTCTAATCACTCTTTCCACACCAGTAGGCAATAATTATCGGACCTATCAGTGATTATAATTACCAGGGTGCTGAATCGGAACCGAACCGAAGCAAAAACCGGAACTGAACCGTTATTTTTAGCCGAACCGGAACTGAACCGAACCCAAATCTTCGCCGCCATCTTGGAACTGAACCGGAACTGAACTGGAACTGAACCGGAAAAAAAGTATAGCGGTAACCGGTTCAAAACGGTTCACTGTATCTTTTTTTGCAGGCATCACAAAATTATTATTTGGGAATAAAAAATTGGCAGCTGTATCTCTATGTATTGATCAAATCGTCATATACAAAATTGCGATGTATGAGAAATTGTGGGTTTTCGTGCGCTTTTGTATTGGCACTATGATTAATCATATGTCACATGGTCACGTGACGTCATGGTATCAACACATACTGTCAAGTAATGTCACATCACGTGACACCGTGACGTTACACGACTCACTGCGTCAAGTTAATTTAAATTGAGAACGTCACTACAGTGATTAACGTTGTTGACACCGTGCCGTCACATCCCATCACGACTTTGCACCGGGAGCCCTCATGGGGCACACGGTGCAAAGTCACTGAGAGCCCTCATGCAAAGTCACTGCGAAGTCACTGGGGGCTCCGGGTGACTTCGCACCGGGAGCCCCCAGTCGAGTGCTCGGCTTCATGACAATCAGCATCGCCAAACATTCGGGTAATGACTCGTGCTCAATGAACGATGATCACGTGGCCGCTGTTCTAATTGCGAGTTGAGACAAGGAAAGCTGTTTTTTCCCTAGTTTTTTCCGCGTTTGCTATTGCGAGGAGGGAAAACTAATGGATGTTTTTAGACATTATCAACGTCAGGGATTACTTCTTAGCGGTATTTACTGAAAGTACAAAAATTGTTGCAAGACCCATTTTGCCTGTATACACAAACATGTTTTTGTTGTTGCTGAACTGCCTCAGAAAGTTGTCCATGAGAATATAAGCATTAAAAGGACTAAATGTGACTTATTAATGCGACGTTACTAGAACTACAAGCGCGTACGAAAAGAAGGGTCCTAGAGGCCTCAGTGGGACAGCCGAACCTTAGCAGTCGCTCTTATGTCTCATAGGGGTGCCGTTCTAAGTTCTTCCCCAAGTTTTGACAACCTCCGTATTTTGTTTAAACTTCGCAGGTGGGTGCAAAATAAGAACAACAGAGGATTACTGTTAACTTGTGGCACAGAAATAGTCGAATTAACACCCGCAAACGGAGGAGGCAGTCCTTCAGGAATAAAAAAAGTATTCTGTAAAGGAGCAAACAAAAAAAAAAAAGAAAAGAAAGGTAGGGTAGTTATAAAAAACATAATGTTTTGTAAAGATTCCTCTGCCGCGCATCTTCGGCACAATTACAACTATAATTTCTAAGTCAGAGCTAAAAATATAGGAAATAAGTTACTCTCTACCTGCACCACCTGACAGTATAACCGGTTTAATTCAATTTAAAATAAAAAAATGAGGGTCGTAATTGGCCAAAAGTTTATTTAGTTATTAAAGCCAATTAAAAAGAAAACCAGGGAGGCAGCTGAACCTTGGCATTGGAACGAACTTGGAAAAATCTGGCAGGCATTTATGAATATGTGTGTTTCTTTGTTTTTTTTCTTCTTTAGTATTAAGTTATTAATTCTTGTTCCGCTTGGTCTTGCCTCTTCTCTTTGGTTTTCTTGACGACGAGGAAGTTGTCTTGTTCTTGTTTCGAATTTTCGTACTGGAATACAGAAGAAATTGAATTGGAAACAATTTTTAAAATCTTAATCTCTTTTAATTTTTTTATCTACTTATGTATATCTGCGTGCCTTTGTCTTCTCATGTATGTTTTAATTTTATTTATTAATGGTATTTCTCCTTGTTTTTAGGTTTATTTTTCTCGGGAAGGGGGTGGGGTAGAGTAGAAATCATTTTATTTTTTCGTTGCTTTTAAATTTTTTTAATGATTATTTTCTTTACAAGAGATTTTTTTCATAGCTATACATACCCTGGTATTTACATATTTACATATTTACATTTTCCCCCGAATGAGAAGGATCAGACTTATTAAGCTTATCTTCGGCACAGACCAGAAAGCCTGTACCCGGAAACTGCTTTGTTTACACAAACACTCTTGCCAGAAAGCGCGTTTTCGTGGAGTCAGTCGCTCGCACCCTTCCTCACGACGCTCCACCAAGGAGAAGAATTGGCGCTTCTCAAATACATTGCTTGCACTAAGCGCGAACCTTCAGCAACGTGCATTTTGCAACACCGAATTTCATTTTCTCAGCAAGAACAGATCGCAATGACCACCAGCGTATAGTGTGATGACTTCAAGTGCACACCACGTTAAGCAGTTAAGCTTTCTGGTAAAATTCGATGTTCGCAACACTAGCAATCGATGTCCAAATTGTAAAATTGTGCAGTATATATAGCAGTCTCGCGATATTATACGGCAGCTTAATGAAATGTTGGAGCGCATGCCTGATAAAGCCCAGAGTTGTAAAGTGAGGGCCTAAAACAAGTGCACATAAAACAGGATATAACATTAGCCTTCCGCGGCAGTATTTCGCGAAGTTTCGAGCTCATGCAAGCTGATGCCCAAATGTGACTTAAATTAGGGTTCTAAAAATATTCGTCTGTCCTTCGCACTATTTATGTATCGTTAGGAATATCACATGCATCTCTATGTACAGGGTGTCCCCAAGAAACATTTACAAAGTTTTTTTTCGCCGCAAAAATAGGCTAGGCATCGCCGAACGCTTAATCTCCGCCCAAAGTTAGCGCTAGAGGTCCGAACCAGATGCTAAAGTTTCAGCTCGAACTGATATCTTATTCAAAATTTATAAGTGATTTTCTGAAAATTTCAATGGGAAAATGGCGACTGACGGAGGGAGCTCTCGAATTCATGGAGCTCTATAGACCGTTCCAGCTCTTACCTTCCAGTCAAAAAATGCTGAGTCACTGGGCTGTTACGCATGCGTGGCGTCTCATATTTCGCGGAAGACAGCTACTGCGCACGCTCAGAACGCCTTCCACAGCCAAGAAGATAAAGATGGCAGCGCCCCGAAGGCGGTATTTGGAAAGGTCTATACGCCAGTTTCCGAAAACGAGAGAAGATGGGCCCCATTTTCCCATCGAATTTTTTCAGATAATCGTTTATAAATTTGGAATATGATATCGGTCTGTGCTGAAACGTTGGCATCTGGTTCAGACCTCTAGCGCTACCTTTGGGCGGATAATGATCGTTGGACGATGCGTAGTTTAGTTTTGCGGTAAAGAAACACTGTACTTTTTTTCTTTTCTTTTTTTTTTTGGGGGGGGGGAGGGGGGCACTTTGTATATCCTTTTGGTGCAAAGCGTTGTATATAGGCTTATTTAGAAAATTACTACATATTATTACGGTGATTATGAGATGATTTAATTTACATTGAAGGGTACACCGGAAAAATAAGGGTTCTTGTAGAAAACCAAGCGAGCTGCTCTAGCGTCTTCGTCTTCCTTGGTCCCCAATCTCGAGCTGCCTATTTTCCTCTTCGCATCATTATTATCTCTCTCTTTCTACAAATTTCGTCCATTTGCCTTCCGATCAATTATGTGAGGACAGAGTTCTTTTGGCATACCCTGCAACCTGGTATTTCACACTGCCAAACAGCGAACAAAAAGAAAGCACGTACCGCAGACTCGACAGCTGGCGTATTTTCGAGTATTGTCCTCCCCTGTCGGTCTCGGGTGGTTATGTAAACTTCATAGAGGTCAAATTTATTGATGTTAATTAAAATATATTTTAATACTCACTGAAGAATTGACAACATGAAATAAATGGCCGGTCACTTAATGGTATATATCACAAGTAAATGCACCCCCAAATTGCCCGAACGATACTCTGCAAATCTTTTCTGACTTTTTTATCCTCGATAGGCACGCGTAGGAGTGGTTTGGGACAGCCTATGTTGAACTCAGGTGGTCAATCACCGGCGACCAAAAACGCGCCAGTGGCGCACCACGTGACCGAACACTAAGCGCCGGCAACCGGTGTTTTTGTTTGCCTGGGTCGCGTGGGAGCTTTGTTAACTTCTTCCTCGATTAATCTATGGTACAATGAGGACGCTGTATGCGTCAGCAACATAAATTCCGACTCTCTGAGATGTGTGGAGACACAGTGGCTTCATAATAGTTCTCGAAATATTAACATTACCACAGCCCGAACAGCTTACATGATCTTCAATTATAAAATTAATGGGAGGGCAGATTAAAAAATCGGTGTGGCGCCGCCCGGCCGCACACGCGACAAACTTCAATATATTTTGTTTGGATTTCCGAAGAACTGTTCCCATTTTACAAGGATCCCAAGGAGGCTTGCCAGCGTCGCTTTTTATATTCTATTTTATTGTAATTACCGTTTTCCGGGAATCCGCAGTTTTCTCATTGCCGCCATGCACCCCTCTTGAAATTGTAATTCGTGTTCAAGTGTCGAGTTGCATCGCTATCCACACATTATTTTTTTACAGCGGTGTAATAACTCGCCGTGTCCCAGAGCAAACTGACCTTGCTCCAGCTGCACAAATTCTTCAAAAATGTCGGCTTCCTTTATAACATTATTTATCTTCTTTTCTTTTTTTCGTTGTTTTTGCTATCTTTTCTTGGAGCACAAATGGTGCTTGTCTCTGTGGCTTCGTTTGCCACTCGAACCCGCTATTTGCCGCTGTCGGCGAGCATTGTTTCGTTTGGTTCCTTTTCCCGATTCGAATGTGATGATACCAGATACAGTGTGACAGACAAGCTGCTCGACCCCTTGGAGCTGGGGCGAAAAGCGTTCCGGCGAATTGCCGGTATATATAATATAAACTTGGGTGCGTGTTGGTTTTTGGACAAAGACGTTCTTTTGTTTTAAGTGTGTTATTCTTTCTGTCGTCTTTGGTCCAAATGGCCGGCTCGTGCCTGAAAAGCGCCATGTGAACGGCTTGCACTCGCCAGCCTTTGACCACGCGAACGCCCTTGCCAAAGATAAGGCAGAATATTTTGCCGGGAAATGACCACCTAAATTCGCCATAATTACACGAATTTCGCCTGGCGGCGTTCGCTCTGCGCGTGTTGTCAGAAGAGTGTGTGTCGCGCCGCGCGCAACGCACCTTTAAACAAATTTTTGATGTTGAAGTTGATTTACATAACTATGTGTTTCTGGCACATATATAACTTCTCAAACATATAGAAGCTCTTTTATGTGTTGAAGAGCAATTTTATGTGTCTGTAGGCTGGGAAAAAACAAAATACACAAGAGCGCATGGCGGAACTATGACGATTACGCACGCAAACCGACAGAAAGTGACCAATTATAGGTAGCTGTCATGTCGAGTATAGAGCATGATATCATACTTGTCCTATTTAACAAAAAATCTTCAATTAGCAATGGTGATGCTTATTTGCAAATTGAATTGACCATCATCTTCTCAAGAAGAACCTGAGCAGCCAGGCTATATGCCAGTATATCCTATCTAAGAACATGTTCACTTGGATAAGCGCTATTTTATGCCAGATCTGATTTGAGTACGAAGGCGCTCATAGATCAAAGGGAACAATTTCGATTACTCCTTTCTGCATGGTTATTCGCCTTCATCACGGTGCTGAGTGTAAACAATGTTGGTTAGGAAAACAAGCGTTGTGATTTCCGCTCAGTGTTTTTATAAAAGGTAGACTGAAAGGGTTTGTCCTAAAACTTTCGTGGTATTTTGAAAATTTTATTGCTTTTAGTTCAGTTGTGTCGTCATCATATATATAGAGTAAGAAGTATTTCGTAAAACCATAGTTGACGATATATATGGTGACGAGGAGCCATATTCTATGATTTTTGCACTGTAATTAATTCTTTTGTTCAGGGGCACAACTACGATTTAACTTATAATGCTGACACGCAAAGTTGTACATATCAGCTATATTTGAGGTGACCTACAAAACTTCGCGACCTTTTGATTAATGTAAAATATATCTGGCTCTAGTAAACTAAGGGATGTTGAGTCGTATAAACACGACGTTTTATATGTTAATGTAGATTTGCTTTTACTGTTGTGTCGAAAATAAATAACGGAATTTCATATTTTAGGTACCTGAAAATAAAAGAGAACTGAATCAACAATAGACCTATTGCTGTCTTACCCAAGCATCAAGGAGAATGCAGGGATTGGTGTTCCACGCGCCGCACGTGCTGGCCTCAGCAGTAGTAACTTTTCCAAAGCAAAAACCTAAAACAAATGGCATCTTGCACGCGCGTTCGTCAATGCTTTCTTTTGGTTATTTACTTCGAATCTTTTATACAGGAAAGGCGTGTGCGTGTGGCGCGTGGAACACCAATCCCTGCATTCTCCTTGATGCTTGGGTAAGACAGCAAATGGTCTATAGAGGAAAAAAAAACTATATGGATAATTCTTTCATGGCGAAAATAGTGCCTATTGCCAGAACCACGCGGAAAATATATTATAAATTTAGTGGTTCGAACCGGTGCGAACCGGTTCGAAACGTTATTTTTCTCCCCGGAACTGGACCGGAACTAAACCGAAAACCGTGAACCCGAACCCGAACCTAACCGATACCAAATTCGGTTCGACAATCTGACAATTGCTGTTCAATGCTGTAGATGAGAAATTCAGTCAAAGCAGCACGACTGCTAGCCAGGGGATCTTGGACGTGCATCACGCAGTAGTAAGGTGGTAAGCTGGGCGAGTTGGTACTGGTTAAATACGATGAAAAAATAGCGCACCAACATACGAGGACAAGAGCAGAAACGGAACACAGAAGACAGACGAGTGCTAACTCACAACTCAATTTTATTGTACGTGAAAAGAAGAAAGAAGCAGAAGCGTGCGGCATGCACGAGGAAAATAACACTGGCACCAGGGGCGCAGCACAGGGACATCACACATGTCTTAAAAGGATGAAGTGGACACGAAAGTGCGGAAGGCTCAGGAGAGAAATCACGGGCACGAGGGGTCGCGTCAACGACTTATACCATGTTCGCTACTCTTTAAAAAAAGAAATTTTATTGTCCTCGTATTTTTGTGCGCTATTTTGTCATCATGTTCAACGCGGTATAGCAATACACAAGATCGAAACGGGCTGGGGTGGCGACTGAACCCAGAGTTCCTTGGTTTCGCAACCCAAGCTAGCCCGGCCTGATTGAGCTTGTATTCTAAAATGTATGGAACCGAAATTTAAGAAAAAAAGGCTACATAAGCGGTGGTGGATTTTATCATGAAGCTCGATTTGATTGTTGTCCTCTCAGTCGTAAATGACACGAAAGGCAAGGAAAACAAAAATGAGCTTCCAAGTCACTCAACACCATGGGGTTGACAAATCGATCCATCCAGGACGCGACTGTGAGACCAACCGGTAATAGGTTGCCGACCGCGTTTGTTCTGTTGAGCAGTACGACGAGGTTCGCATTAATTCGTCATTTCCTATTAGCGGCGAGATGTTTTGGTGGCGCGCTCCTATGGCTCCCTTTCGTGACGTCATTACCTTGCGAACAACAAGTTGGACGGTGTTTGTAATGAGCACGGTGGAAGCTTGAAATCATTGCGCTCTCAAAGGAACACTGCCAACACCGTCAAAACTGAGGTTCTTACATTACTCTAACTTCCGTCGATGAGAAATCCTTTGCTGACTTCATAGTCAGCATTCGGCCAATCGTGGAAGGCCGACCACAGCGACGCTTTAGATCGCGCACGTCGCCAATAGGGATCTCTGTGGGCGTAACACCGCTGTCCGAGAAGCGGGTTTCACATGCAGCGATTCCACGGCCGAAATCGCTGCCGCTAGAGGCGCGGCAGCACGGATCGCGAGGTTTCATTTCACATGAGCGTTTTCTGCTGTTGCGAAGGCCAATGTTGCTTGCAGCAAGCAGATGCGATCACCTTCACGGCCTCAGTCACCTCTTCCCAGAGTTTCTCTTTGGTCCCATTGCTTCTAAACGTTTTGAGCTGCGCGTCCCAAAGAACCCGACGCTTCGACACTTCATTTATAAGCAACTGGGCGCGATACATTTTCTTACTTGGTGGACAATCTGTGTTCGAAAAGACACGTCAATGTCGCTCAGTTCTTCTTCGTGTTTTAATTTTCTCACTAGCGTTCGCACGAGCCGCTTCCGATTAGCGTCTCTTGCGCTCGCTACACTTGGTACTCAGGCGAGGAAAGTAAAAAAGAGCCGCGTGTTTCATTAAGAAAACAAATTCCGAGGAAGGGGACAACAATCCCACTCCTCCATAATCTCCTGAACAGTTCCGACTCCTCTGCTGAAGCAAAGAAGCTCGACCCGCCGGAAAATGCCGCCAAGAAATGCCGCCGTCTTATGCGCCAGCTTTCCCGCAATGTTTCTCCTTCTGTCGTGTGATTTCCCGCCGCGCTGTGAGTGGCCAGGTGGCAAGCTACCGCTCTGCAGCAGCGAGAAATTTCCAACGTGGTGGAACCGTGCCGCTCTGCCGCTGCGGCTGGCCAGAGCTCCGCGACGGCAGAAATCGCGCCGCTCTATTAGCCCCGTGCGCGACCGAAAGCGTCGCGGTGGTCGGCCTTCCACGATTGGCCGAACGCTGACTATGACGTCGGAAAGGGGATTTATCATCGACGGAATAAGAGGAATGAAAGAACTTCAATTTTGACGGTGTTGGCAGTGTTTCTTTGAGAGCGCAATGATTTCAAGCTTCCACCATGCTATTTACAAACACCATCGAACTTGTTGTTCGCAAGGTAATGACGTCACAAGGGGGAACCATAGGAGGGCGCCACCAAAACATCTCGCCGCTAATAGGGCCAAAATCGCTGCGTGTGAAACTCGCTTCAGGCCGGTTCTCACATGCAGTGAAGCGCTGATGTGGCGCTGCTCACGTGTCGTAAGCTACATATCGTCTGCCGTGAGCAACAGTTTTGACGGTGCGACACAAATCTGGTCAACGCTTCCGTCAGCACGCGCTTAGCGCGAGCTCAGCGCTATGCTTGTAGCGCGGCGCTGCATGTGTGAACACGCCTTAATTGCTTTATTACCCAAGCATCAAGGAGAATGCAGAGATTGGTGTTCCACGCGCCACACGCGCACGCCTTCCCAGTATAAAAGATTCGAAGTAAATAACCAAAATAAAGCGTTGACGAACGCGCGTGCAAGATACAATTTGTTGTAGGTTTTTGCTTTATAAAATTTACTACTGCTGAGTCCAGCACGTGCGGCGCGTGGAACACAAATCCCTGCATTCCCCTTGAGGCTTGAGTAACATAGCAATAGGTCTATTCTCAATGTGGTGCGGAATGCGGGCTGAAAATAGAGGATCTCAAGGACAGCAGTCGTCTATGTATCCGATCTTCAATGAATTCGAATACCCGAGGTGCCATTTCAAATTTAAAATGGTGTATAAACATGCAGTCCGCGCGTATAATTTCGACCTGAAATGACAACAAAAGTAAAACCTGCGGAGTTTTTTTTTTTCCTTTTTTTGTAGATCGCCTTTGAGTGATAATCAGAAACTGTGACATCAAAAGTCACGAGAAAAACTGAACCAACAAAAAGCCATTTCACAATCTGACTTTAAATACTTAGTTCAGCAACTTCTCAAGCACGGGTGGCTAGCTTTTGTGGCTCAGTCTCAGTTCGACTGAGGTGTCCATTCCGCTGAAATCTCATTTTGGATATCGTTTTCAATTCGTCTGGAAGTCCTATTTCTGATTAATTATTTTTCAGCTGGAAATTTCAATTTGGCTCAATCTTTAGTTCGGCTAGAAGGCTCAGTTTGGTTCAAACATCCCAACCTGTCTGCATGGCTGATCAAGTCTCCGTCTGCACAGTTCAACTGAGAGTTTCAACTCTACTGAAGTTTTCTTATTGATCAAGATGTCCCCGCTTAAGTCCAGATAAGGAAATATGCTTGCACCCTGCTTATAAACTTAATTCCAAGCCAGCAAGCACCCGTGGTAGATTGGAGGGTATCACGGCGTATATAGTATCACAACTCTTTGTGACCAATTAGCATTAGCTAATACACCTTTTAAGTTTATAGCATAGGCTTGGAGTGTGCAAGCAGTTCAACGGGGCAAACAACACGAACACGAATGTTAATTGGCCACACGCAAACGTGACCCCCATGTGCCGTGAAGCCTTTTACGGAGCTCAAACCTACTAATATGAGGAGGTCAACACATCAAAGTAAGGTATGCAGGCACACTTCAGACTCTCGACTAAACTAAGGACATGTTAATAAAAAAAAAAACGAATTGTCTTTTAAATTGTTTAGCCGAAATGCAATGACTGAGCCGAACTAACACTTCCAGTCAGACTAAAAATTGACACAGTTAGAACGACTGTCGTAAATGAACGTTTCAGCCAGTTAAGAGTTATCCTAATTTAATATCTGAGACAAAACGGCACTGAGTTTCAAACTCTCTGTCGTGTTATCCGCTCTTACTTTTTTCCTTGTATCAGGGCTTAGATTACAATGTTTGCTAACCAGCTCACCTGCATGCTTACTTTTCTTACAGGGAATTCAACCGAATGGCTGACTTGACCAGCCGAATAAAATCTTTCACGCCGATTTGGAGCTTCAATTAAATAGAGACTTCAGCCAACGTGAGATGACACCAGCTTGGCTAGGAGTTAGGTGTTCCCGCTGCATGTGGGCCCTTATAGCGGAAGTGTTTTCTCAAGCGATAAACTGGCGCTTAAAATCTTCCTTTGGTCCTCGAGGTTTCCACCCTGGTCGCGTCCGCCACCATGGAAGAGCACAGAGAAACGTGAGTGCCGAGAGGAGAGCGGTGACTGCGGTGACCATCTATTTCCACTCAAGTGGAGCGGCGTTTGCTGGCGCACTTGTCTCCTTCGCCGGCCGAGAGCTTGCGGAATGAAAACGCCATTAGGAATCTCGACCACACACACTTGAAACAACCTCTTCGTGAAACAAACTTCTAGCCAACGAGATAGATATATTTGGTGCGGCAGCTTGTGTTTCAGCCCTTACTCCCCTTTCCAAGAGTTTAGCATCGGCCCATCCACGTATACGTACGCACGCACGCGCGCACGCACACACACGAAACACGCACACGTGCACACACACATGTATATGTATTTGGCGAAAAATGTGGACCTTGGCCACCGATGATTACATGCAAAAAATAGGTACCACTTCGAAAACATATATATACATAGATATACACTAAGGGACACACAGGGAATAGGAATCTACAAAATCTCACCTGTAGGGTTTTCAGTTTTCAGCCCGGCGATCCACGAAATTATTTTTTCAATAGCCGCCAAACCATAGTCATCATAAAATACTAAAGGTTCCTCCCCATCCCCCCCCCCCATTAATTTGTTTTTTCAAAACAAAAATGAACTACACATCGTTGAACGTACATTTTCCGCTATCATTAGCGTTAGTGCTAGCGGTCCGAACTAAATGCCACAGTTTCAGATCTAAACGTTATCGTATTCAAAAATTATAAGTGCTTTTCTCAAAAATTTCAAAGGGAAAATGGCGGCCGACTGAGTTGTCAAATACATAGAGCTGAATGGCACTAGTTACCGAGGATGCACCCCACTTTTCAAATGAAATGTCCAGAACATCCCCTATAACTTTTGAATAAGCTAACAGTTAGTTGTGGAACTTTAGCATCTGGTTCGGACCGCTAGCATCACCTTTGGGCGGAGAGTGAGTGTCCGGTGATGCGTCGTTTATTTATGCCTTGAAAAAAAAAATTTTTTTTCTTGGTACACGTGATTTTTGCGAACGTATACGCGAGAAACACCGATGGGTCCGTGAAGCTTGGTAGACTAAAGTTTGGCATAAATTACTATTTGAGTTTTGAAGGTGATTGTTTAAGAAAAAGTGTGCAAGTGTGTTAGTGTGTGTATGTCTCTCGACACTAAAAAAAAAATTGATCAGTCCTGTGTTAATCTACAGTACAGTCACAGCGATAGCTGTGAGTCCCGGAACTGAACCGAACCGAAAACAGGAACCGAACCGTTCTTTTTAGCCGAATCGGAACTGAACCAAACCGAAATCTTTGCTGCCATCTTGGAACTGAACCGGAACTAAACCGGCAAAAATATAACGGTAACCGGTTCAAAACGGTCCACGGTTTTATTTTTTGTTGTTGTTAGTATCACAAAATGGATATTTGAGAATACAAAATTGGCAGCTGTATTTCTATGTATTGATCAAATCGTCATATACAGAATTGCATTGTATGAGCAACTGTGGGTTTTCGTGGTGCTTTTGTATCTATACTGTGATTAATAATCTGTAACGTACATGTTCACGTGACGTCATGGTGTCAAGACATACTGTCAAGTAATGTTACGTCACGTAGCCCCGTGACGTAGTCACGTGACTTACTGCGTCAAGTCGGTGTAAATTGAGAACGTCACTAGATTCATTAGCGCTGTCGACACCGGGACGTCCCATGATATCACGAATTCGCACCGCGATTCACATGGCACCGTGACGAACTCGATGGTTATGAGCCCGAGTCGAGTGCTCGGGTTCATGACAATCGGCATCACCAGACATTGGGGTAATGGCTCGTGTTCAATCGAAGATGAGAATAGCCGAACTCTAACAATGTCTGAAGCTCAACCCATGCTTTATGCTTTGCCAACCCTAGCGCGTGATTGCTGAACACTGACCATATATAATTAGCGTGAGATCACGTGGCTGCTTGTTCCAATTGCGATTTGAGGAGGGAAAGCTGTTTCTCTTCTCTATGTTTCCTGTGGCTGCCAATGCTTGGAGAGGAAAACTAATTGCTGCTCAACAGTTGGCGTATTCTCGAGTATCACACTCCCGTGTCGGTCTCAAGCTGTTATGTGAACTTCATACAGTCAAATTTATTGATGATAAAAATATATTTCATTACTGACCGAAAATTTCACTACACGAAGAAAGGGCCGATCACCTTGAAGATATACATCATACGTACGTACATACACCCCCTCACCCCCCCCCCCCACACACACACACACCCACACACAAATATTTGGAATACGTTTTGATATTTTTTTCTGGCGTTTTTCTCCTCGATAGACGCGTATAACTGATTTGGGAGAGCCTTAAACACCTTTCTGACCTTGAAGCTAATTTAGATAACTATGCGTTCCTGACACATATATAACTTTTAAAACATATAGACACTTTCTCTAAGGGTGCCGCCATCTTGAATTGTCGTCACTTCCAGTATGGGCGAAAACATTGTTTAGCCGTCGCCACGCCAGTAGAAGACACTTAGGATATAAGTGTAACCGTAATACATTATCGTTCTGCCTCCCCGTTATTTTTTTACTATTTACAGATTGAACCAATTCATTATTTTTTTCGTCGCCCATACCGGATACGCCTGTTAGGTGGCTAAGGACGAGAGTACACAGAAAAGGTCTATAGAAGTCTGTTATTGTCTCTTTTATGTGATGATAGCAATGTTATGTGTCTGTGGGCTGAACAAAAACAAAGTACACAGAGGCGAGAGGCGGAACCATGATGATTACGCACGCAGACCGTCAGAAAGCATGCCATGTCTAGTATAGCATGAAACATTACTTTATCTTATTTAACAAAAAATCATCAATTAGCAAAGGTGATGCTTATTTGCAAATTGAATAGACCAGCATCTTGTCAAGAACGAACTCTAACAGACAGGATAGGCCAGTTTATGCAGTATAAGAAAACGATCACTTGAGTACGCGCTATTTTAGGCCAGATGCGATCCGATTAGAGTGAACAATTTTGATCATTCCTTTCTGCATGATTCTTCATCTACATCACGGTGCTGAGCGTAAACAATGTTGTTTAGGAAAACAAGCGTTGTGATTGCCGCCCAGTACGCGCTACACTCTAAGTAAGGCCTGCGCGTCTACTTACCCGTAAAACACTCAAGGAACCAATCTTTGCGATCTAAGGCCTGATTCACACTTACAGCTAATCCCCTGCCGCCGAAGCGGAATCGGCCGCAGCAATGCACAGTGGACGCTACTCCCGGCGGCCGAATTCTTGCAGATTCGCCCGCCGATTCGCAAGTGTGAACCAGGCCTAAGAAATCAGCTCAGCGAATGATGAGGCGGAACATCCGTTTATACCTAAAAATGAAGACTGCGCTGTGGCATTACGCAATGCAAAGTGTCATGCTTGCATTGCGTAATGCAACAGCAGCGCAGTCTTAATTATTAGGTCTAAACGGATGTTCCGCCTCATCATTTGCTGAGCAGATTTCATAGATCGCAGAGATTGGCTCTTTGGGTGTTTTGCGGGTAAGCAGACGCGCAGGCATTTCTTAAAGTGTACTCTTTTATAAAAGGTAGACTGAAAGGGCTTGTTCGAAAGCTTGCGTGATATTTTGAAAATATTATGGCTCTTAGTTCAGTTATGCGGTCATCATATATATAGCGAAACGTATTTTATAAATTATATTTCACGATATATACGGTGACGAGGTGTCCATTTTAGGATTTTATGCAGTGTAAATAATGACTTCGTTCAAGAGCACAACTACGATTTAACTTTTAATTCTGCGACGCAATGTTGTACCAAACACCGGTATTTTAGGCGACCTACCACACTTCGTGACAACCTTTCTATTCAAGTAAAATATATGTGACCGAGGTAAACAAATGAATGTTGTATGTTAATCTAAATTTTCTTTTACTCTTTCGTCGAAATTAAATAAAGAAATTTCTTATTTTGGGTACATGAAAATAAAAATAAATTGTACGAACGATTAAAAAAAAAAACCTATATAGTTAGTTGTTTTACGGCGGAAATCGCGCCTATTGCCAAAACAACGCGGAAAATATAAGATCAATTTAGCTGTTCAAACCGGTTCGAACCGGTTTGTGTCACACTCCGGCTGTGACACGTCACGTCGAAGTCGTTGGGCATTGGCGTCGCGTTCACGCACCGTGGGGAGCGTGAACAAAGGCGTTCGGAACAAAGTGGGTTTTTATTCGTCTATTTATCATAGTTTTTAATATGTGATTTTTCTTGTTCAGGGAAAGATTTTATGCTCACCCTGCGTAAAGATCCGCATTTTCGCTCCGCCTGTCTTGAACCTGTAGCACAAACGTTTGCGCACCCCACGCTTCCCCCACGTTCCAAGTCTTTCCGAATTTGACTGTTTGAATGTTTTTCGATGACGCTGAGCAAATTTTTTAATTGAAACCATATGTTTATTTTAATGTAGTATACTTTTCTTTTTGGCTCAAGGATGAATTTCAATAGGGGTGTACCGTCGCGGGCAAGATTTAATGCCATGGACAGACGTTACATCCCGCTACATTTAGCGGGGAAGTTCACCACGTGACCACGTGACTTGACGTCAAGGTGTCGCGTGACACCTTCACTCATGCAAACGTAGTTTACGTTCACAGGAATTTGACGGTAGCCTAAGAATGTTTACTGATAAATATTTTAATTATTCAAGACTAATTAATCGCAATTATCTGAAACGCTGTGTACCTCACTAAATTGACCCCTCGGCAGTTACTAATACACACATTTTTTTTTCTTTTTTTCATGCGATACGTAATTTTGGCAGGAAGGGTTTGATGAAACAGCTGGTAAACCCATTTCCTGGGAATCGGCGTATTTGTTTCGTGATGTCGGTGTGTCAAGTAAAATATATGACGCGTGAACAACGTCCTAACTTATTTGCCACGACACATTGAAGAGTCAATTTCTATTTAGAAGCATGATACATTTTGTGAAATCATGCCATAATATCAAGTGAAAAATGCTCTGTTCCACGCTCTGGAGAAAAATTAAGCATCCTACTTTTGCTTGGCTCGAGAGTTTTTACAGTCTATACTGCTGATATAATTATCGGCGTTTATATAAACTGCAAAGCAATATCAAGTTCGCAAGAAAATTGTATTTTTGTGTCAAAAATATTTGGAGAAGTTGTTGTTTCCTATTCTTCGGAAGAACTGTTTTTGTGCCATGGTATATGGCCTTGTACCCCGCTAACTTTGAGGCCTCCGACACTTTGTTCTGATCGCAGCAATAGAATCCCCGTTTTCTTGGAACCGTGCACAACCTCTACTTTGTAAATCGAAGACGGCGTTCAAGTGCCCTTTTCACTTGCAAATGTTCAAGTGCGGCGGTAAGCAGCAGCACCCGTTCAACGCCACCATCAGAGCGAGGGGTACGGCCCCCCGAGCAGAGAGACTAGACGACACTTTGAGCATGGACTATTCACGATCACAGCGAGACAACGTCGCCAACATTAAAAAAAATAGTCCATCCATGGTCGTATCTTCTTTTTTTTTCCACGGTCACTGCAAAGTGGGGAAAAAATATCAATTTTATTTTTTGGAACAAACAAAAATTTCCTCGCCAGGTGCCCGCGTTTGACGCCGCGCCACATCGCTGTAATTGATCATTCTCAGTTTCTCGCTTTTGCTTAGTGTTTGCAGTTTGCCTAAAAAATATAACTTTATTTATTATTTTTACATTTTAAAGGGCACATAAATAGTGCGTGAAAATCAATCACCTCCATTATCCCCCCGCCCCCCTCCGTAAAACAAAAACTTGAGCCAAATTAAAAAACAAAAAACAAAAAAAAACTTTAATTACATTTGTGCATTTTCCCGTAAAGGTACTTTAAATTAGAAATTTCTGCAGCACGTTAAAAACTGTCAATCCTCGGTCATCTGCGATACTGCGATCCAACGCTTCTCATTTTGACAATATAGTTTTATTTAGGATTACATTATTCGGTTGAACAAAGAAAAAAAACAAAAATCCGGAGAGTGGCTCTCAATATGTTATTTTTGGATACACATGAGCCGACAAAGCTAATGAATGCGTAGCTCTTCATCAACATTTCATATTTCCAATCTAAGTTAATTTATGCAGTAATTAAGTTAAATTTCCCAGGGATCTTGACAGCCGAAACATTATAACAGACGGGAGATTGTGAATTAGCATTGATATAATTAAGATGCCATAGTTAAAAACGTTGTGGCGTCTTGATTGAAGGCGGCGACACCTTTCTGAGACTATTCTAGCTCATAATTTTTGTAACGAAAAGACGCAAGCTAAATCACGGGCGCCGAAAAAAAAAAAAATAAGTCTTTTTTAGTGTTTTTAGCGGTTCCAGCGGTTTCGCTGACGGATATCGCCAATAGCACGAATGACATCGTGGAATTAAAAAAAAACTTATTTGTTTAATAATACCTCTATATATGTATACATGGTACATCCATCCGCTTATACAAGATATTGGTTGCTATAGAATGCCAGATGTACGATACTATTCAATGTGGGTGTCGTCAGAAAATAGATAGTCGACAAGTTGTTCATGCTTCATTGTGAAGGAAGACAATTCCAAAGTTGCCACCGTTTCCTCCAGTTAGCAATTTAGGCAATTGTAACTGCAACAATCTACACAGTAAAGAAACGTATGGGATTCAAGTATTTAATGCTCTTCCAATACCCGTTCACCACATAGAGGAAAATCGTGCTGCGATAGCTTCAAGCACGTTTTGATATATACAGCGATTAGTGCTTCAATTGAAATGTTGAAACTAAAAGGCTGTTTTACTTGTAGGAATCTCTTTTTATATATAAAAAAAGAAGTCTGTGACACCTCACAAGCATCATCATCATTTGCAGTGGATGGATGAATAGACAGTATAGAAGCACAGCAGCTTGCCCCACCTAGCCTAAAAACATTTACCCCCGACCCCCCCCCCCCCTACCCCTCTTTCCCCGCTAAGGTTTGCTCTGAAGTCCATTTCCCGGGAAACTGCCGACCAATGTTTTCACGGTAACTTCAGACTTCATGTGACCTTTTCCACGAAATGCCCTTGTTTTACGGGAATCATCAAATTCTCGCACACAACCGGTATTTTGGAAAGCAAACAAGGATACCGTGAAAGAAAATACCACGCACCAGAGATAACTAGAATTAAGCTCATCCTGAAGTGTTCTCCTGCTGATGACGTTATATATGGGCCTTGCAACATCGTCGTTGTATAGCACAACATGAGTATTGTTAGGGGCGCCTGGGTGCAATGAGCTTTCGAAGGTTCTGTTGTGACAGCACTGGTGGACCAGCTATAGCTTGCAGAGCGCATTTGCAGTCATGTACAACAACAACAACAACAACAAAAAACGGCTCACGGAAATGTTTTCCTACTGTGTAGTGAATTATAAACTCCCGCGTGTATATTGTTCCATGTCCTTTTTTTCCGTCGCTTCGCCCAACTATTGTAGCGTCGTTCTTCTCTTCATCCCCTTATTTTACAGCGAATCTGTTTATGGCTAGGGTTCCGTGGAGTTTTCGTGTGCGTGACCAAAACCTCTACGCTCGCACCGCACCCACGCGCCGCACGTGCCGGCGTCTGTAGCAGCAACTGTTCTAAAGCAAAAGCCTAAAACAGATGTCGTCTTGCACGCACGTTCGTCAACGCTTTATTTTGGTTATTTACTTCGAATCTTTTATACGGGGAAGGAGTGCGCGTGCGGCGCGTGGTCAATTCCCTGTATTCTCCTTGAAGGCGGCGGGCGGCACTTGTGTGTGCGTATTTTTCGTCACGATGACCACAGATCAAGACAATAAATGTGTTCGTACCTTTGTTCTAAATTCTGTGTCACATAAGTGCCGTGTGCTAAACAGCGTCGCTGGTCATCCACCTGCACAGAGTGGAATGGCTCCCCATTGTTTCCTCTACTTTTCATTTCACCTTACTGTTCCTTGTATTTTGTCAGGCTTTGATCACCCCCTCGTTAAAAAAAATAAAAAAGAGCGTTGTTTAAATACGTTACTCACAAGAGACTGGATAAGGTCATTTTTGATACCCGGATGTAGTCTCCGGTGTACAAATGAAAAAAGAAATGCATCCGTGCTTAGTGGTTTTGAAAAAGAAAAAGAATCACAGTTGCCCAGAGCTAAGTGACTCCAGCACATCTAACCCCTCCACCCCCCCCCCCCCCAAAAAAAAAAAAAAAAAATATTGAGAAAAGGTTTAATGGGTAATTTCGTGATGATATAGTAAGGGTGCAAGCGAGCTGGTGAATGTTAACCATGTTGAATAACCTGAGACTGGGGCAGAAGTGAACAAATAAGTCGAAGGAATAGAAAAGGACAGGACGACGTTTCAATGGTGGTTGAGTCAGTGGTTGAGTGGTTGAGACAATGGTGGTTGAGTGGTTGAGTGGTGAGACGTCGTCCTGCTCAATGGTGGTTGAGTTGTTGAGACGTCGTCCTGTCATTTGCTGTTCCTTCGACTTATTTGTTCACTTCTGCCCCAGTCTCAGGTTATTCAACATGGGTAATTTTGTAATCGATTACAGCAAAAAGTAATTCAATTACAAGGATCGTTACTCCTTAAATGAAGTAATTGAAGCGTTACAAAATTACAATAAAATGTAATCGATTACAAGTAATCCATTACTTGTAATGCGTTACGTACAAGTCTGGACTAGACACACCGGATGTGTCCCGAAAGGGAGGAGACACTACGCTTGTTAGCGTGTTCGATCGAGCAGCCAAGCCAGTCCAGACGTAAGGCGGGGGGGGGGGGACTGATTTGCGGGGGGGGAGGGGGGGCTTAGGTGGGCCATGACCTCCACCTAAATTGCGAAATATTCCGAGATTTTGTTTTCCTTGTAAAACTTTTTTAAAAAAACATGTTTAGCAGAAGCTTTTAAAAAAATTTCTTTTTTTATTGCGGTGTTTTTTTAAGAGGGCAAAAGTATCCTGGCACCATGAGAGGAATTCGACTGTCCTGTTGATGACTGGTCAGAATTTCTTGTTGGGCTTTAATTATGGCGATGAGAGCACGGCTTCGCGCTTCATTGAGTCAGTCCTCGAAACGACTGGTCATCTCTCGTCGTCTATGGTCCCATATGGTTGGTAGCGTTGACTCATGTGGAAGAACCGGAGTTTTTCCATACACCAGCTTGAATGGACTAGTCATGGTACTTGCTTGTTGGGATCTGTTCAAGGCGAATGCTGTGTACGTTACGTACACATCCGAATTGGCGTGTGTTGTGTTCGCGTGTGCGTGCAAGATGTCCGCTATAGTGCGATGGGCACGCTCAGCGAGTTCGTTGGTTTCGAGACGGCAGGGGGCTGCCTGGGCGTTATGTATTCCAAGGGATATCATATCATGGTTGAAAAGATACGAGCTAGATGGTGCGCTTCGATCGGTGAGGAAAGAAAGGGTACTCCGTGGCGGACTACAATTTGCTCACAAAAACAAACCTCATAACGTGATCCGCTGAGGTTGTAGGCACGGCACGCAGCTCGATTAATTTGTTGAGATGGTCAACAGCGACAATAATATAACGGTTGCCTCGTTGTGAAGTCGGACATGGTCCCAAATGATCAAGTCCAATAAGCTCGAACGCTTGCGGGTGTTGGGTAGGATGGAGTTTGATAAAGGGGAAAATATTTGTTGCTGCTGTTTTTTGTTTCTATAAATTTGACAAGAAGCGACGTAACGGGCAACGTCTTGCCGAATTTCCCGCCACCAATAGCTTTCGGTGAGTTTGGCTATCTTGTGTCTGCCCAGGTGACTTGCTGCGGGATCATCGTGGCAGAGGTGCAGTACGCCAGCCCTCAGGGAGCTGGAATCATCGGTAGCCACTGTCGATGATGTGAGTTCAAAGCATGCCAATCTTTTACACAGTATGCTCGATCCCGTCTCCGCGAAGGATCCGTCGATGCGGCAGATACAAGCCTCTGTAGAACGTCTTGCACTTCTTCATCCTCATATAAATATGACGGAGGTCAAAAGTGAACCCACACAAGTAAGTGTCATATTCGGGAGTTTGAGTTCCTAGTCTAGTGGGTTACGGGACCAATAGTCATCATCCTGATAAGTTCCTCCGTTGCGATGAACGATTTTAAAGTCATATTCTTGCAGGAGAATCGCCCATCGTGCAAGTTTTGTCGTCAAATTTTGTATGCTTTGAAACCAGGTCAACGCTGAATTATTTGTTACAACAGTGAAGTGGCAACCTTAAAGGTATGAACGAAATTTCTGCACTAACCAGAAGGGTCAATCATTCCAGCTCAAATGAATGATATTTCTCTTCTCGTTGGGTGAGCCGGCGACTTGCGTAAGAAATGACTCTTTGACTACCATCGGCAACTTCTTGAAGTAGAACAGCACCAAGTCCTTCTCCAATAGCATCTGTAAGAAGAAATGTCTGTGGCAGCGATGGAACTAAATGTGCGCGAGTATACTGGGGCGTTTCGGAGGGCCATCTTTAAGTTTTGAATCGATGACTGTTAAGCGCTTCTTCAATATTCTTCCCAAGCAAACGATTCAGTGGAGCGGCACGAGAGGTGAAATGAGAAAGGAAACGTCGAACATATCATCATCATCATCATCATCATTTATTTTCCTTGAGGGCCCCAGGGGGCATTATACAAGGGAGTGAACACAATAAAAACATCAACAAAAATAGTTAATAAAAAACACACTGTAACCTATACTTGTATTTCAGAAAGAAAGAGGTCAACGGCTGCAGCAAACTTGTTAGTGTCAGTCATGTTTACAATGAGGTCAGGTAATGAGTTCCAATCGTCAATAGCAGATGGTAGAGTCGACATTTTATAAGAGACAGATGACGAAGTAATTGAGCGCAGTTTACATGAGTGGTCAAAACGAGGGAAAATACGGTAGGGAGGTGATAGTAGAGAATCTTTTAGATGGTTGTTGTGGTAAAAGATTTTGTGAAGAAGAGTGAGACGTGACACCCTTCGACGGAAAGAAAGTAAGTCAAGGTTAGCTGATTTGCGTAATCCTGATATGCTAGTGTATGGGGAGTAGTCAGAGTAAATAAAACGAAGACCTCTGTTTTGAACGGATTCAAGGTTGTTAGTTAGATATGATTGCCATGGTGACCATATGGATGAAGCAAATTCAAGTTTAGATCTGACCAAGGTTGTATAAGCTAGTAGTTTTACTGAAGGTGTAGCTAGTCTAAGGTTACGGCGAAGAAATCCGAGAGTACGGTTAGCATCGGCAGTGACAGCATTTATGTGAGTAGTCCATGACAGATCAGAGGTCAGGTGAACGCCTAGGTATTTATATGAGGAACAGGTAGCTACTGGGATAGTGGAAAGGTGATAAGAAAAGGATGAAACATGTGAACTGCGGGTGAATGATAGAGATTTACATTTATTAAAGTTTAAAGTCATTTGCCATTTGTGGCACCACTGAGTTATAAGTGCGAGGTCATTCTGCAAAATTTGATTATCGTGGTTTGAATTAATAGGTCTATAAATTACACAGTCGTCGGCGAACAGACGTATTGAAGAGGAGATGTTGAGGTAGAGATCATTAATGTATATTAAAAATAGAAGGGGGCCAAGAACGGTTCCCTGGGGGACGCCGGAGGTTACAGTGCAGGTGGTAGATTTGGTGTTGTTAATAGATGAGTACTGGGTGCGATTTGTGAGGAATTCGGAGATCCATTTGACGACTGAGGGATGGATATTAATATTTCTAAGTTTCAGTAAGAGACGTTGATGAGGGACCCTGTCAAATGCCTTGGAGAAATCAGTAAATATGGCGTCAGTTTGCTTATTAGAATCAAAGTTTGAGTAAACGTCAGTAAGAAAAGCTGTTAGTTGCGTTTCGCATGAGTATGACTTGCGAAAGCCGTGCTGATGCTCGAAAAGAAGGTTGTGGGAGTCTAGAAAGTTTATTATGTTAGAATAGAGTATATGCTCTAAGAGTTTAGACGACACACTGGTGAGCGAGATGGGGCGATAGTTGTTGATTAGTTGGCGATCACCTGCTTTGTAAACGGGGATGACGTTAGCGATTTTCCAATCGCATGGAATTTCAGAAAGTTGAAGAGACTGCGAGAAAATGTCGCAGAGGAAAGTTGAAGAGACGTGTTTAGTATTTATTAATATTTTCGAGTTTATTTGGTCGTCGCCAGAGCTAGAAGACACCTTCAGCTGATCAATGGCCTTTAGTACACCAGAGTGGTCGATCATGATAGGATTCATAGGAGGATGAAGGGGTTGGCACAAGTTGGGCATACTTGACAAGTCTTCATTGGTAAAGATTGAGCTAAAAAAGTTGTTAGTTTCAAGAGCACTAAGTTCGTCAGAAAGTGGAAGGCCGTACTCGTCAACGAATTGTAATGGAAGAGAGAGTGCTGGGTTAATTACTTTCCAAAACTTTTTAGGTTTATTGGTTAAAATGTTGGGGAGGTCATGAGTATAAAATTTGGATTTGGCATCATGAATCGCGGATTTGTAGGCCCTAGCGCATTCGTGATAGGCGTTCCAAGATGCGTTAGTGTTAAGAGCCTTTGCCCTCGTATAAGCTCTTTTTTCCTGTTGGAGTGACAATGAACTGTTTTATCGTACCAAGGGTTAGTGTTATCGGATATAATTCGAGTGAGTGGAACGAAACGTTTGATTAGGGATGTTAGTCTATCTTTGAAAAGAATCCAGTTTTCATTGACCGTCCTTTCTGCGAAGTTAACTGAGAATATGTGATAAAATTCTTCGAGGTTGGTGTTGATAGATGCGTAGTCGGCTCTCGCGTAATCGTGAATGAATTTGCAATAACGTGATTTCTTAGGAGTAGTGATAGAGAATGTTAGCTCAATGACGAGATGGTCGCTAATGCTGGGTAAGTATGTGACGTTGCTGAAGAGTGAAAGGTCATTGCTTAAACATAGGTCGAGTACGTTGCTGCAGCGATTGGTAATTCTAGTGGGTTGAGTGATAACATTAGATAGGCTAAAATCTAAACAAAGGTCAATAAACTCTTGAGAAAATGCACAGCTAGAACAAATAGTAGACCAGTCAATATTTGGGTAATTGAAATCACCAAAAAGGGTAACTAAAGCGTTAGGATATTTACATGCGAGTTCAGAAAGGCATTTATACAGCTCAATAACAAAATCTCTCTTATTATCCGGCGGTCTGTAACACACACCCATTATTACGGAAGGCGTTGTGCAAAGATACACCCAAACAACTTCTAGGTCAGTGGTAAGCGGTATTAGCCGAGATGGTATATGGTCTTTTATGGCCAAAAGTACGCCCCCTCCTTTTCTAGTTTTTCTATCAGACCTATACACTCGAAAGTTTAGGTGCGAGGGAAATAGCTCAACGTCAGATATATCAGGGCTTAGCCACGTCTCTGTAAGTACTACAAAAGCGGCATTACACGCTTCAATTACTGAAATTATTTCGTCTCTCTTTGGTATTAGGCTTCTAATGTTAGTAAATAGGATAGAATGACTTGAAGATTTGTTAGTGATAACATGGTGCTTTGCCGGTCGACTCCTAGAGGGCGACGAGAAGAAGCGCTGGCGTGGCTATGTGTCTTTTTCTTTAACGGCGCCAAGAGCGGCATCGAATACGTAGCACTTATCATTTATAAAAAGTTTATCATGACGCAGTCTGTAGGGGGTGCCTTTTGGCCTTGCAAAATCAAGAAGGTGACGGCGTGCGAGCCGGACAGAAATTGGGAAGTCTTCGCTGATGGCTACGCGAGTTCCTTTAAGCTTGTGGGCTGATGAAAGAACGCTATCTTTATCTTTAAACGAAGAAAACTTTACTATTATTGGGCGACATTTCTGAGGGTCGAATGCTCCTAGGCGATGCGCCCTTTCAATCCTAGATGATTCAACTTGCACGTTTAGTTTTTCGGAGCACAAGCTAGTGACCAAGCACTCTGACTGAGCCCACGTTTCCTTGTCTGCGTCGGTGATGCCAAAAAATAAAAGATTACAGCGACGGGATCTGCCCTCTGCATCATCGCAACGTGTTTTTAGCTGAGATAGTTCGTTTAAGGCTGCAGTAAGCTGGGGTTCAGTAGTCGCGGCGCTACTAGTATCCTTCTGCTTTAGTGCGTCGAGTTCACTCGCGAGTTTGTTAAGTCGCTCTTCAAGTGTTGAAACTGTCTGTTCACTTTGTTTTTGTTTTTCTTTTAGAAGGTTTACTTCTTGCTGAAGTATAGTATGACTGTTTTTAAGTTTATCGACTGTTTCTTGTAAGCTAAGTAATTGTTCTTCTTGGGCTTTTGACATGGGACCTGGGTTCCGCTCAACATCACCAGACAACAACAGCAGCAGAACTCTAAAAGACTCAATACAAGCTTCGGGGCATGGAAGCATAACAAGGCAAACATTGTCTGATTTAAAACAATGGCAAGGTTTTTGTTTACTAACCTGCGGGAGGACGAAAAACATGAGCAACTTCATGGCTGCAAAGCTTCCATGCCCACTGGCGCGCTGTCGCAAGGGGAGCTCCTTTATAGCTGCCGCTGTCGATGTCCCTGCTGATGACGTGGTGTGAACGAGGTTCTCGATGAACTTGATACCAGGACAGGACGGTGCTGTCGACCAGTGATTGGCAGGATGAAGATTGTCGTCCGGATGCCGGAAGAAAACCGCGCCGTCATCGTGACTCCAGTTAGTTGGGGACCCACGCGCCGACACGCTCAGGAACTGCGGGAGGACGAAAAACATGAGCAACTTCATGGCTGCAAAGTTTCCATGATAACGCAAATCACTGAAATCTCCTCACATCTTTCATGGTTCTGGGCATCGGATATTCCGGTAAGGGTTCAAGTTTGGAAGGGTCAGGTTTGAGGCCGTTCTTGCTTACAACAAGCCCAAGGTACGTCACCTCATTAAAACCAAATAAAATTTTTTTCAGGTTTCAAGCGCAGATTAGAATCACCCAGGACATCGAGCACAGATCGTCTTCGTAGAGGTTCATCGAATGTACTGGCATAGATGACACCATCCAAGTAGACCAGTGCCATTGTCCACTTCAGATTAGCCCAAACCCTGTCCACGAGCCTCTGAGACGTCGCCGGGCCTCGAATTCAAATCTCATGTATTGCGCTCCGTGGAGTCGGTCAAAGGTATCATGAAGACGTGGCAGAGGGTAAACATTAAGCTTGGTTACACTGTTTAGTTTTCTGTAATCAACTCAAAAATGTGCAGTGCCTTTTTTTTTTTTTACTATACTCCGTTTATTTTTAAGCTGAAACTAGAAGCTACGCCTTCAGCGCGAACTTTCTGCCCTTGCTAACTCACATATGCCCAGTCACGCGCAACCAAAGCACTGCGCAATCCAGCGAGCTCGTGCTGAAAGCGGAGCTTCTAGTCTCAGCTTACGGGTGAACGGAGTATAGCACTACCGGGGGTGACCACGGGATCGTTGATGGACTGATCATACCGTGGTTTAGCATCCCTTTCACTTGTGTTTGAATGGTTTCACGCTCTGCGGGAGCTAAGCGACAGAGAGGTTGGTACGTGCGTTGCTCGACTGTCTCCAGTGTAGATAGTGTGTTCAGCGCACGATGTGAACCCAAGTTCATATGAGCTGAGGGCAATATAATGTTGATGTGACAACAAATTAATATCAATTTGTTCTTCCCTTATCAAATCTGTTCCGAATTTAAACAGTTCGCAGTGTTAGGAATCGACTGTAGATGGTAAAATGGCGTTTTTCATTCGAAGGTAATAGCACATTCGCGAACATTGAAGTGTCATCTGCCACCAGTGATTGGAGCGTCCCGGTGCGATTCCACGAATTAATAGTAATGTCCTTCCGCTTCCCGTGGCCCCTGCTGTCCTCCATTGACCGAAAGCTGCGGACAGCCTCCCATAAGATACGCACCTCAAGAAAACCGCATTTAAAAATGAACGCCACCTCTATCCTCCTTTGTAACGTTTAACAATCCTCACCCCACTTCGGAATTTGCGATCGACCACCTGAAAAAAGCGAGCAGAGCGTGGAACGTGATGAACCAGGCAAGCGGGTCTTCATCAGAATGGTCTATACTCTAATGCCCTGTCCGCAAACAAGTAACGCCGCGGTCGTACCGCTCATACATTATACAACAGGTGAGGCGTGTTTTTTTATTGCTCGCTTAGTGCTGGCACATTGGCCATAACAAAATTATCTGCAGCCATGTTGGAAGCACGAATCACGCATGAAGCAAGCACGCTTCGGATATACTTGATACCTCTCCGTAAATAGTCATGTCATCATGTCTGATGTAACACCGTGTCTTTTGGTTAAAGGACGTGAACGTTCAGACTGCCCAGGCGGCACGCCAGCGAAACGCTTAACTCGGCACAAGCTGGAGAATCCTACGGGGCTAACTTGGGTCAAATACAGTGTTGCTCTAAGACGTTGAGTAGCTGGCGCTCTGCGAACTGCCAGCGTTGGTGGCTCGTAACCACTTTCTCCCCGTTCGCGAGAGCCATGGCGCTCGCCGAAACAACACTATGGACCAACGCGCAAGTTTCCTCTGTATAAACGCGCAAAGAATGGAGTGTTTTCTTTTTTTGTCTTCGGGAGTTGAAGGATTATGTCGTCCCAAAATATCCTTTGCGCGGCCAAAAAGCTAAAGACCTAGAAACGACGCTAATCCACTCCCGTTTTCAGCAAGCTCAGTGTTGCCCGTAACCAGTCGCGGTTCCACATACCGAGAGGCAACATCGTCGCGTTTGCTCAGCGAACCTCTGCCGTCCCTAGCCCGAAAATGCTAGCAAAGCTCGTTAGTAGCGAGGATCAGGGTGAACACACCGAAGACTCCTGGAAGTAAGGAAAAGAAAACAGGGCTCATGTGCTCCCGACCCGTCCCCTCGGTAGCCTGTGGCTATATCGTCCTGTCGCGCCCCTTCGCCCGAACCGTGTCCTTTTTTCTCTTTCCCCACTCACCCTCATATCGTTCCATAAAGGCAACAAAGCGTTCATCCACCAACGGCTGGAGCGACACAGCACAACAAGAGTCGCCAAGGCGAAAAAAACACCAGCGGCGGCATCGGCGTCCAAAAGCGCGGTACTACGCGAGTGATGCAATATTCCAAACGAACGAGAGCAACCCCCCCAAAAACAATGGCAGGTAGAAAGAGGGGAGAGAACGAAACTGACGGAAGAGGGCGAGGAGGATGTGGTGTTTCTCGGCGACAACGTAACGTAGTTCTTCCGGCAGCGGTGTATAGAGCCTTTCCCTCGTTTGCCTTATTCTAGGCGTCGCTAGCGACATCGTCTTCGTGCAATGAAACGACACAGTAGACGGGGAAAATATAGAGAAAAGGTTTGCGGAGCTTGGAGAGCTTTATTGTATGCTGCATTTCGTGCTCAAGCTACGCGCGGCATTGATTTGAGTCACTGGTCCCGCTGACGACGGGACGCAACGGCTGAGAGGAAGAAGGGACAAAACCCTCATCAGTCTCATTATCATTATGCGGATAAGGAAGGCAAAGAGGGTTTTTTCGCGCGAGAAGACGGATTAAGCTCCAAATGTTTTTACCAAGTGCCTCGTGTTGTCATTGTCCATGCAAGGTTTTCTTTTTATTCAGCGTGTTTCGTGAAGATTTCGCAAGAATCTCGTAGAAAGTAAACTTTCAAAAGATGAGAAAAAGAAAACGAAGATCTCGTAACGAGCCGTCTTGGCGGCCGCCTTATTTGCGTAAGCCCCCTGAAACATCGCAGCTTCTTAGAGGCAGGCTTTAACTACTCTGCCTCGTAATAATAAACAGTTCGATGAACGAGGACGGAAGAATTTCGTCGTTCCAACTTTGCGTGTTCAAATGGCGCCTTTTACTCGTGATGGATTGTGTTCACCTCCGCTTTCATCCAATGAGGTAAAATTAACTATGATAGTGCAATTATTCATTATAACATTTTTTTTTCTAGCTATATTTTTTGGTATATTAATCGTTAACTTGAGAAGTCTACAAACAGCCCCAGACAAAAAAAAAAGAAAGAAAAAAAAAAGAAACACTTTAGCCTTACCCAGCTTTTCAGCAACTTCAAAATAAGGCTCTTCCAAACCCAAGATTTGCAGCCGACATTTCCCACAAATATCTATTTTTTCTAAAGGCTCCAAACTCTAAGCTCCAAAGGTCTGTCAGCAAATCGGTGCTTGCCATTTTGAGCATGAAGGTGCGAATTCTTTTTCAATAATAGTACTACACTTCGCGACAGAATTAGTGGGATCACGACATCGGTGGTTCTTCCTATTTTGCTCATGCTACTGAGTGTTTATCACCAATGTTTACCACTTTTTTACATGGCCGATATAAGCGCATTCCAGGAAACTGTAGAGTTTATCGCGACATTTCAGTCAGGGAAGAGATGTGTAAAAAATGACGATGATAGCTAGTTTTGGCTTATTTTGTCGTCTTTTTTTAAACTTAGAAATATTGTTATTATAAAAACCCCGATACATTTTACTTGTAGCACAAGCATTAATACACTAAACTAACCCATCGGAGAAAAACAAAACATTGGAAAGACAACACAAAAAGAAAAAGCCGTGGACGTATATTGGTGCATCTGTGGTATCTGCCTCGGGATGCTGTCATCAAGCCATTATGAAGGACAATGGGTATTGTTTCGCTTTGCTTTGGAGAATGCCAAAGAACGTCTGTCTGAGCCCAAGCTCCCAGGTTTTAAGAGTGCAACGGTGACATTTTGGTTCACGTTTCATTTTGTCCGATGCCGCGTTGGTAGTATCGGTTTCTGCAAATAGAGGTACCAAGCTAGGAGTACCTCTGAGACAAACCAGTGGCGACAGAAATATGGTAAACGGTACAACTGAGTTGAAGGAAAATATCATATAGGTTAACTAAAAACCATCCCCAACCTGCTCGTTATTTTATAGAACATCGATAAAGCCGGGGTCACACTTCTTATACGTCACACAAAAGACAGTCTGCATACAGATTCGAATGGGAGTTACCTCGAGGTCCGTCCTTAGAATGCCACATGGTAAAAAGTTCAAGTAGAAACTTGGTACGAGGCATTCGAACCACGAGATATTGCGGTGACTCCTGTTTGCAGACTGTCTTTTGTATAATGTATGAAAAGTGTAATCCCAGCTTTAGAGTACGAAGCGCGGACTGAGTTATGTGGACGATATGCCAGCACTCAACTCTTTTTATTGTGTGCAATTTCGGGCTCAAATGCCAGTATAAGGGGAGCTGGCTGATGTCACATCTAAGTCCACGCCCTGCATTGTTTGCGACAATGTGGTGCGGTTATTCAAAACCCAAGTCCCAGCAAACGATGATAGCAAATTTGTGGCTGACGCTAGAGCTATGGCCAGCGCTGTCCGACGTGTGATCATAGCGCGAATCACTAGATAACGCTCTAAAGCACTCTTCTATATAGTACCGGCTAAAAAAACAACGAAACCGGACTATACTCTATTTTGGATCGTAGCCTTAGAATACAAGAAAAGAAAACGCAGACACACTCATAATAATAGACTTCCTCCTTCCTTTTCTCTCTCAAGAATTAGAGAAAACATTTTACGAGTGAAACAATCAGTCGGAGCGCCGAAAAACGTAAAGAACGAGTTGATTTGTCGCCCCCCATCCCCTCGCTCCCCAAAAACAAAACCTAACCGGAACACGAGCAAAGTGAGAAAAAAAAATCTGTTCTGCGAAAGACAATCTAGTGCAGACGCAGCAGAACGGATCGCCGAGGTAAACAAAGGATTGTATTCCTCACCCTTACGTGGCTGCTGTTTTACTTGACTTGTTGCTAACTTGATGTTTTCGTTGTGAATGTTATTGATTGTCCAATGCCTGGGTTCTCTGTCTACGCTTCGATTGTGCTTTTCTAAATATCGCTTGTCCTGCGTTTTCCTTTTCGCTGTTGTTCCGTAGCGGAGAAGTCGCCGGGAAACAAAGCGCAGCACCTCTGGATTAGCGTCTCGCCCCGTACCTGACAGGTCAGAGCAAGGGCCCGAGGTACAAGGAGGAGGCTAAGGCACGCTCCCAAGTGCTCCCACGCGGGCCAACGGTCTCGCGGTCGACGAGATCGCGGACGCCATGTATCGCCCGGTTGTAGTCCCAGAGACGACCTTCTTGGCGGTCGTGGGCTCGAGTGGGAAGGCGATGCGCGTGTGTGCGTATCACTGGAGTGCTTTGCGTGCATTCTGCTTTCTTACTCTCTACTAGATTGTCATTGATTGGTACGTGACTGCCTCTTTCTCTTCTCCTGGGTGGTTGAGAGAGAAGGTTAAAGAGAGTGCCGATTGGTTTCCCTTTTTTCTCTCCTCTTTCTTGACTTCATTATTTGTGTGATGGGACTCTCTCAGTTCTGATCTGACATCTATTTTAGATGCGGAGCATCTCTTGCTCGGGTTTATGTCCCGCGGCCTTGTAGTCCGCACTCAGCACTACGCGCGCGCAACTCTCCCTTCCCACTCCAACAGCTGCGCGTTACTCTTCCGGCTCTCGTCTCTACCAGCTAAGCGCGCACTGCGCGTGCGTCTGGCATCTACTCACACCGCGCGCGCCCGCGCACCTCTAGTCTCCTCTCCCTTTCACGCGTGAAAAAAAATAAACGGCAAGCGGCGAGCGTTCCAAGTTTCTCTGCCGCGAGCCGTGACGAAGGCTCGCGTAGGGGGTTACGCCAGGCAGTCGGCGGTGCCATCTCTCGACGTCAGCACGCTAACTCGACTCCTTCCCTCGGAACCAACACGCAGATGTCTCCATCACCCCGCTTATGGTTCCCCGGGAAGATGGTGTAATTTTTTTTGTGCCTTTCTTTTCTAACGTGCTCTGCAGATCACTTTATTGGAAAATAGCTTATCTTTAAGCTTTCTTTATTTACGATGTAGCAAGCTAGATACAAATGATGATTACTGTTTGCGTTAAATAAACTGTTTGCTCTCTATTTACTCTCTTTCACTTACACAATATTGACCTCAATTATATATATATATATATATATACATATATATATATATATACACATATATATACATTACTTTTTTCTGCTCTTTATTTCGTTACACTAGGTTTTATCTCTCCTACTTCTTTCTGACATACCGACAACGACTAATATTGTCACGAATGACAAATGATGAGGCAGAGATTAACTAAAGGAACTAAACGTTTAATGAGGGCGAACTTGTGCCCAAAAAATAAAAAGGAAACAAAAGATAACAGCAGAGCGTCGCGGGCGTCGAAATCGGCGAAAGAGCAGAGTCGAACGCTGGGGCGAAACTGACTCGGCTTGCCAGGCGGCGCCCTTTTGTACACGCGTGGGCTTCGGGAACATTCGGCGTGGAAGGTTCGGTTCATAGAACATTCTAACCTCGAATTAGCAAGGCGGCTCTCGAATTTACTAGAACATGACATTACAGCGTCAGCAAAAATGTGTAGGCGCGGCCAGGAATCGAACCCTGGCCTTCTGCGTGGAAGGCAAGCGCGATAACCGTTATGCCACGGGCGCGCTGCCTACTTGGTCAGCTGCGCCCGCGGCATTATTCCCCCTTTAAAAAAGTGCATCGTCCCGATGCAGCACAAAACGAAAACAAAACAAAAGAAATCCACAGCAAAAGGACAGCAGAATCGCGAGCCGCAGTTCACAGTTCAGTTCACAGTTCACAGTTCACAGTTCACGGTTCACGGTTCACGGTTCACGGTTCACGGTTCACGGTTCACGGTTCACGGTTCACGGTTCACAGTTCACTCGTCGACGAGGGTGGAAAGTTCTATCGTTCGTAATACGGCTTCAGCCGGACGACGTGCACCACCTCGGGTCGCGGCTGACGTCTTGCAGATGGGCGCGTTCCGTCGGGAAGGACTTCGTAGTTCAGGTCGCCGAGGCGTCGGATGATCTTGTAGGGTCCGAAATAGCGTTTCAGAAGCTTTTCGCTGAGTCCGCGGCGCCGTATCGGTGTCCACACCCATACCCGATCTCCGGGTTGGAAGTGGACGTCCCGGCGACGAAGGTTATACCGTCGTGCGTCGACACGCTGTTGGTCATGGATTCGAAGGCGGGCTAGTTGGCGTGCCTCTTCTGCTCTCTGACTGACCGCATGGGCATCGTCGCATCCGTCATCGACAGGCTCATGGGGCAGCATCGCGTCCAGCATGGTTGTCACTTTTCTGCCATGCACCAGCTCGAATGGTGTAAACCCGGTTGTTTCTTGAGCTGCGGTGTTGTAGGCGAACGTGATGTATGGTAATACCTCGTCCCACGTCTTGTGCTCTACGTCGACGTACATGGAGATCATGTCGGCGATCGTCTTGTTGAGCCGCTCCGTTAGCCCGTTGGTCTGCGGATGGTACGCGGTGGTCCGGCGATGGCTGGTGTGGCTGAGCCGAAGGATCTCTTGCGTGAGCTGGGCCAAGAAAGATGACCCTCGGTCGGTTATCAAGACTTCGGGGGCGCCATGTCGAAGGAGAATAGACTCGACGAAAAACTTGGCGACTTCCACCGCTGTCCCCGACGGAAGGGCTTTCGTCTCCGCGTACCGGGTGAGGTAATCCGTGGCAACGATTATCCAGCGGTTCCCCGACGTCGATGGCGGAAAGGGCCCAAGTAGATCCATTCCAATTTGTTGGAAAGGCGTAGTAGGGGCGGATATCGGTTGCAGAAATCCCGCAGGTCTCGTCGGAGCTTTCTTACGCCGTTGGCACTCGTGACATGACCGTGTGTACAGATGAACAGTCTTCGGGAGTTTTGGCCAGTAGTACTTGTCACGAATCCGGGCAAGGGTCCTGCTGTAGCCGAGATGTCCGGCCGTTGGGTCGTCGTGGCACGCTTGAAAAATTTCTTCTCGGAGGCTGGTAGGGACAACCAGTAGCCAGGGGTTTTCGCTGGTTCCGAAATTCTTTCTGAAGAGCACGCCTCGCCGCAGGACAAAGCTCGGTAGGTCCCGAGACAAGACCCGTGGGACAGAGCCTCCTCGACCTTCGAGGTGGTCGATCACGGAGCGAAGTTCTGTGTCGTCGCGTTGCAGTGCCCTCATGTCGGTAGCGTTAACTGCGCCGAGAAAACGGGTGTCGTCATCGTCGTCGGCGCCGGAGATCGGAGGTTCGACTGGAGCCCTAGACAAGCAGTCAGCGTCATTATGCTTGCGGCCGGATTTATGCACAATGGTAACGTCGAATTCTTGCAGTCGGAGGCTCCAGCGGGCGAGGCGTCCTGATGGATCCTTGAGGTTGGCGAGCCAGCAGAGGGCGTGGTGGTCTGTGACCACGCGGAACGGGATACCGTACAAGTACGGACGGAACTTGGTTATCGCCCAGACGACTGCAAGACATTCCTTGTCGGTCGTTGAATAATTTTGTTCTGCCTTGGACAGCGCCCGGCTTGCGTAAGCGATTACTCTCTCTGCTCCTTCTTGTCGCTGAACGAGTACCGCACCGAGACCAGTATTGCTAGCGTCCGTGTGGATTTCTGTGTCCGCAGACTGATCAAAATGCCCGAGGATAGGGGGCGACTGGAGCCTTCGCTTGAGTTCGTCGAACGCTTGTTCTTGCTCCTTTCCCCACTGGAACTGCACGTCGTCCCTTGTCAGATGCGTCAGCGGTGCAGAAATTTGTGCAAAGTCACGGACGAAACGTCTGTAGTAGGCGCACAGCCCAAGGAACCTTCGGACGGCCTTTTTGTCTGATGGTTTCGGGAATTCGGCGACAGCGGACGTCTTTGCAGGATCAGGGCTTACACCCTGAGCGCTCACAACGTGTCCCAAGAATTTCAGCTCACCATAGGCGAACCGACACTTGGAAGGCTTGAGTGTCAGCCCAGCAGTCTTGATAGCCTGCAGCACGGATCGCAGTCGTCTCAGGTGCTCGTCGAATTCGCTTGCGAACACCACAACGTCGTCGAGGTACACGAGACAGCTCTGCCATTTCAAGCCGGAAAGGACGGTGTCCATAACCCGCTGGAAGGTTGCCGGCGCGGTGCACAGTCCGAACGGCATTACTTTAAATTCATACAGTCCGTCCGGCGTGACGAAGGCCGTCTTCTCGCGATCTCGTTCGTCGACCTCTATCTGCCAGTACCCGCTCTTCAAGTCCATCGACGAAAAGTAACGGGCGTGGCGCAGCCGATCCAGGGTGTCGTCAATGCGGGGCAGCGGATAGACGTCCTTTTTTGTTACTGCGTTCAGCCGGCGATAGTCCACGCAGAATCTCAGGGTTCCGTCTTTCTTCTTCACCAGGACTACTGGGGAAGCCCACGGACTGTTTGAGGGTTGTACGATGTCGTCATCAAGCATTTCCTGAACTTGCTTCTGGATGATTTCTCTTTCTTTCACGGAAACTCGGTACGGTGGCCGATGCACAGGAAGTGCGTTGTCATCCGTAACAATTCGATGTTTCGCAACCGTCGTTTGGCGCACCTTTGATGACGTGGCGAAGCACTCATTAAACTCGGCGAGGAGGTCAGTCAGCTGTCGTCGGTGGGGAAGGGGGAGGGTTGGGTCGATGTCGAGCTCTGAGGATGACGCTGTCTTGTGTTTCGACGAAGGGGAGTCTTCAGAGATTCCGGCGATTGCGGCTGTGTCCTGGAGCTCCTCGATGTGTCCCACGGTGGTACCTTTTGTAAGGTGCTGAGCCTCTTGTCGGAAGTTCGTTACAAGGACAGTGGTGCGTCCATCTTGGAGCTTCGTTACGCCTCTGGCGACACCAATCCCTCTGCTTAGGAGCAGTTGAACATTGCCTTCCAGCAGGGCGTCTCCGTAAATTGCGGTTTGGGTTCCGACGGGCACCAGCACACTCGAGCGCGGTGGCAAGTTCACGTGCTCGGATAGCACTGTGGCTGAGGCGGCCGACGTTGTTTCCTGATCTTCGGACGTCATAACAGGTTTCCGCAGTGTCAGCTGGTTGGCTTCCAGGTCGATGACGGCGCCGTATTCGCAGAGAAAGTCCATGCCGAGTATAACGTCTCTTGCACAATCCCGTAGAACAACGAACTTCACCGGGCATGTTTCACCGTGAATCTCGACGCGAGCGGTGCACCTCCCGACTGGTGTGATGAGGTGCCCACCGGCAGTTCGTATCTGTGGGCCATCCCATGGTGTCGTCACTTTACGAAGGCGTTGGGAGAGCCTCCCACTCAGGACGGAGTAGTCTGCTCCGGTGTCGACGAGGGCCGACGCGTCGTGGCCGTCGATAACGACGTTTAGGTTATTCTTTACCGTCGCAGGAGCGTCGTTTTTACGTGCGGCGTCGTTAGAGTGGGGGCCCTCCGACGTTCGTGGAGGATGTTTGCGTCGGTTATCTTCGGCAACACCACCTCCAGGGGTTGCCGCGCTTAGTTTCCCCGACGAGGGGCGAGTGGCGAGACGCTTTCACGGCGGGGCCTGTGCATCGGTGAAGCGGGGCGTCGTGGTGAGGGCGACCGGTATCCTCGGGAGGGAGCGGGCGCTGGAGATGGTGCTCGATGCAGATATTCTTCGATGTCTCGCGGTCGTTCTCCGCTCCTCGGGCGTGGGGCGTCCGGCGCGAACCCGCGAAGCCCGATCTGCCGGTAGGGGCATCGCCGGTACACATGGTCAGCTTCCCCGCAGTGGTAACACAGCGGGCGTCGGTCGGCGGTCCTCCAGACGTCCGTCTTCCTCGGCGCAGGTTGCTCTGGGTGGACGTACGGCGGTTGCCTCGGTGCTGAAGGCTCACGTCGCGGCTGCGGCGCAACGGGGGTGTGTCGTCGGGCCACTGCGGCGTAGCTCAGCGCCGGTTCTTCGGGAGCCGGAATGATGATGCGATTGTCCGGCTGGAAAGCTCGCTGTACTTCCTCTCGAACCACCTCGGCAATCGAGAGTGAAGCTGGGCGGTTGGGAGCCGGCAGTAGCTTCTTGAGCTCATCCCGGACGACGTCGCGGATCATCTTGCGCAGTTGTTCGATGCCGACACCATCGACATCGGAGCGAGGTGGTGAGATAGCCGGAACCGTTGACACACCGGCGAGTCGCTGATAGTGCACAGCTCTGGCCGACAGCGCTCGCTCGATGTTGGTCGCCTCGGCCACGAAGCCGTCTACCGTCGTCGGGGGCTGCGGACAAGGCCACCGAAGATTTCGCTCTTGACGCCCCTCATAAGGAAGCGCAACTTCTTCTCCTCGGTGGCTTGCGGGTCGGCGCGTGCACACAGTCGTAGCACGTCTTCAACGAAGCTTGTCACGCTTTCGTCAGGGGCTTGAATCCGCGTCTGGAGCAGGTCCTCCGCCTTCTGTCGCCGGTGTTGGTTCGAGAAGGTTCGCTTCAACTGGGTCGTGCAGATATCCCACGAAGTGAGCAAAGCCTCGTGGTTTTCGAACCAGTTCCTCGCGGTGCCTTCCAGCGAGAAGTATAGGTTCTGAAGGCGTTGCTCGGCGTTCCATCCGTTGTGGCGGGCCACGCGCTCATAGTGAAGGATCCAGTCCTCGACGTCTTCATACGTTTCGCCATGGAAGGGCGTCGGCGATCGGGGGCGACGGGCAGGACAACGACGGGTGGGGCGGTCATCGTCGCGGTCTTCTTCTTTGATGTCTGCGGCAGGAGTCCGAGTTCCGGCGGTAGGCCTTGATTACGGCGACTTGACCGGGGCTTGGTACTGTCTTCCTCGGGTCGTCGTGGGCTTGGTGTCGGACTTGCGCTGCGGGCCCTCGGAGGGGTACGCGGCAGGGGCATGCGGTACCCCGCACCTCCACCAAAATGTCACGAATGACAAATGATGAGGCAGAGATTAAATCCGTTATCCGGAAACGTTTAATGAGGCGAACCCAGCTCATAAACGCCAGTGGAAAACGCGCGATAACAGGAGTACGCAGGCGTCGTGCAGAAAATCATGAGCGATGAGCTGAATTGCTGGGCGAAACCTCGAATCCAGCCGACAATTACGCCCCTTTAGCACGGTTACGGGCTTCAAAACATCATGGAAGCGGTTTGCTGGGAATACCGTCCAGATATTCTGGCATGGCGGCTTCCTGAATCTGACGCCCGGAATACGTCGCCAGCAAAAACGCAGGCGCGCTGTGAATCATCCCGAACTCGGTATCGTTGATAACCGTTTATGTTAATGGCGCGTCTGGGTCTGGTAAAAATGGCGCGAAACAAAAGATGGTCAAGGGAGATGTCGCGGACGTCGAAATCGGCGAAAGAGCAGAGTCGAACGCTGGGGCGAAACCGGAACCGGTTTGTCATTCGGCGCCCCTTGTAATAATGGGCTTCGGGGAACATTCGGCGTGAAAGGTTTGGTTCGTAGAACATTCTTACCACGAATTAGCAAGGCGGCTCTCGAATTTACTAGACAGCGTCAGCAAAATGTGTAGG